>JANRGW010004342.1:28941-54621 GCA_024733675.1 Psilopsiagon aymara | reverse complement strand
CATGTCCTTTTTATGTTGAGGACACCAGAACTGCACACAGTGCTCCAAGTGAGGTCTCACAAGAGCAGAGTAGAGGGACAGGATCACCTCCCTCGATCTGCTGGTCACACTCCTTTTGATGCAGCCCAGGATATGGTTGGCTTTCTGGGCTGCAAGAGCACACTGCTGGTTCATGTTCATTTTCTCATCAACTGCCATAATCATAACCAATCATAATCAGTATAGTTAAATCAAAATCAGATTGGCTAATCATAACCAATCATAGTCAGCCAATCATAATCAGTATGCTTGACCATACAACCAAAACAATGGAAGTGCCAAAGGAGGGAAAGGCAAAGCAAGACCTAGATGACTGTGGGCAGCAGGCATCTTTTCATTTCCAGCCAGGTTATTCACATAGCTAACATAAAGTGGGCATCTCTGTCATCAGTATATCATCAAGGAAAGATAATCTGTGTTTTAGGTAATCACAAGATAACTGGAGCTGCCCCATTCCTTTGATGGCATGCCCTCAGTGACCCATGAGTCTGGGACCATCTTTCCCTTTAAGTCCTTCTGAAAATTATTTCCAATACTTTTATGGATGTGAACTGCTGAGTAAGACAAAGCACAGCAATCTACTCTCTGCTATTAATACATAGATAATAATTATATTCCATTATAAATTGGCAGGATATATTCAATTCCTTTTGCTTGCAGTGAAATTCATTAGTAGCTTGGCAAAAAATATGGCCTTATCATTTCCGAATTTCATAGAAGAATTTTAGTTCTTGAGTCATAACCACAGAAAACTCTCACTTGGAAGAATTATCAAGTGGCTAAGAATTTATTACTGTCATTTTACATTAAGAGATACCACTTAAACTTTCTTCAAGAGTGCTTAGGCTTCTAGGATGATGCACATTTGGATTAGGAGCAACATGGGATGTGGTACTACAACACACCTTATGACATGTTCTTTTATTCACAGGATCTATTTTGGCACAATTTCTGCTTTTTTGTCTACAATATTCCAACTATTTCAGAAATTCAATCATGTGATGAGGAATTTGCTTTTAATTTCCGTTCTAAATCTATTCTGTGGTCTTTTACATCCATTTAAATTAATATATTTTCAGCTTAAATATGTCCTCTTACTGCTCTTTGTATATGAAGACAACCTAATCACTCTTAGCTTTCAGTTTAAGGTTATTTTCTATCACCAGACACTTTGCAATGCTGTATTTATCTTCTAAGTAAAAAACTGAAATAGCACCCTTTCTTTTCTGTGTGTTGTCTGTTTGAGAAAGGAATCTATTGCCCATAGGACTAAAGCTACTAATTTTTTGCCAATACAAAGTCTTTTTTTCCTGGTCTCTGCCAGATTTTAAATGTTTACATGCTCATGCAGTTTGAAGTACTGTTTCTTTCACTAATAAATAATATTGAAAGTGTGTCTGTCCATATTCTTTAAGCCTATATAATCCAGTATATAACCTCAGAAAATGCTCTTTTCAAATCCTTTTTCATCTAGAAAGAGCTTTTCTATCATCTTTCCCCTACCCTGTATGACAGGTTTTTATATCTTGCTTCAATAGTGCTGCTTCTACCTCATTACCGAGGTTTCCTTCATTAGTCCACAAATAACTTGTTTCCTTCTCACCTTACAATTTTTCCTAAATCAGTTAAATATAGTCAACCTCATTAAATCTTTAATCCACGGAAGTGCTTTCTTTTTAACCCCTACTACCCTATTCTCTAGCATAGCGTTATGCCTGACTACAACCTCATTTACATTGTTTTTCATTTGATATATATTAACACCAATTATGGAGATAGCATATGTCTCTCCCAGTCACAGCACATCCCTTGCAGCCTAGATTGATGTTTTCCTTTATCTGTTTTTGTAGTCTTGGTCACAGAAGATCAGTGCTACAGCCAGCCAGGTGCAAACCCTCCCCTGAGAACTTAGTTCCTTTGAATGCTTTCTGAAGGTTAAATGTCCCGAAGTCCAACTTCTAGCACTAATTTCTCAGCTATGGGTTTGCTGTGATCATATTTATGGCTTTAAATTCCTTCGTAAAGGACAACACAAAGGAGGGGCTACATCTCACCAGTGTTTAAAACATCTTTTTTTCTAGGGTGGTGAGGCACTGGCACAGGTTGCCCAGAGAAGCTGTGGCTGCCCCATCCCTGGCAGTGTTTGAGGCCAGGCTGGTTTATGAGCAGCCTGGTCTAATGGAAGGTGTTCCTGCCCATGGCAGGGGGCTGGAACTAGATGACCTTTAAGGCTGCTTTCCACACAAACCATTCTGTGATCAAACTCCCAAATCCCAAGAGAGACCTAAGTGTTATTGCCTCAAGGAGATGTCTATGCTATTCTATTATTTGAAAAACCCAGCTTGTGTTTCACTTCACGAATGAGCTCTAGAAAACAAGCCAGTGTGTTTTATTTTTCCCTTACATCAGCGGCCAGCATTGCCCAGGACAATAGCCATGGTGGCCTCACTGATCTCCCGAGCGAAGACCAGCTCCTGCTCTGCTGGGGCCATCTCATCTCCATGGGGCTATGCCTGCAACACAAAACTTCAAGTGATGCTGAGTGGTAATAAAATAAACATTTTTATTTTTAATAGATGGACAAAACAGACCCAAAACCACAGTTGGTTTTTTTTTTTGGTTTTGTTTTTTTTTTTTTTTTCTGAATTGCATGGGCACTATTGAGTACAATACAAATGAAGTTAAACCGTATATATCTCTACTATGTTTCCTATCTGTATTGTTAGGTATAATCTTAATATAACATTTCTGACACAGACAAAAATATACTTTTGTATTTTTTTTTTAACAGCCACAAATACTGCCCTGATTAATAGTAGACTTACAATAACGTACTGACTAACTGCACATGGAACTTGATCAAATATGCTTGAAGGGCAGAAGGAAAAATGAATAACAGGTTTTTTTCCTATGATACTTACATTTGAAATTCTAAATTGTTGTACTATATGAAAATAAAAGACTAAATATGACTTTTGCTTCATTTGATCCACTTAATGTTTACATTCATTTCAGGTTCACAAAAGTATGTTTTATTTATAATACATATAGCATCCCTTTTGGACAAACATAATGAAATCATAACTTTTTTTGACAGCTATGTTCTTAAGCTTGATTTTATGAACACATCTCATGCAAAGGAGTTAAAAAACCCTGTCAAATAAGTGCTATTCACAAATGTTAAAATACGAAAGTAAAATGTATGATCGTGACAAGAATACTTTATCAAGAAATTGTAGGCTCAGAAAAATAACCTCAGTGTCAATGTGTTTGCTTCACTGACTATGGATCCAATTTATGGCACAGTACTACTGTCTACAAATTGCACAAGTGGAGAAGGAGCATCTGATGATTCCCATGAAAATAAAGTCAATTTGAAGAATTACATCCTGTTGTCATTTTTACTTCTGTGTCCTTTTTTTGCCTTTCTTTTTCCCCAGCCATCAGTCATAGATATGGCCTTTAGTTATATGAACAGCTTTGTAAAAATGTAATGGAAGGATAGCTGAACTAAGGCAATTCTAAACAGACTTTGCACAGGGCTGTTCAGTTTGGCTTTTGGAGTCAACTTGTCTGCTACACAACCACAGGAGGCATTGTTGGAATCATGCAAAGCGTACTTGGTATGTGGAAAGCAGAGTTACAGTCACACAATGAACAGTATTCAGTGTCACTCCTCTCCTTTGCATGATAAAGCTTCCACGGTGTGCTAAGTGCAGAAGTCCTATAACATTTCCATCTTCTCAGGCAGGATTGCAAGACTTTATTGGAACCGTTTTAAGCCAAAGAATGCATGGACCCATCCTGTAATTTCTAAAATTACAGGAATTTCAAAAGAATATTTGTCAGGATGAACAATATAAAATATTCTGATAATGGTGAAAGGATCTGGCTTGAAATTTTTGGATTAACCCATTTTTTCTTTTTCCTTTTGAGTATTTGAAAAGCCTTTACATTTTTATGGTAACAAGGGAATAAAATAGAAAAGGAAAGTCTTTTATTATTCAATCAAATTTTCTTAAACTATTCCAGACGAATCCCCTTCTCCTTCCCTTCTCCTCACACTAATGCAAATCTTGCAATACATAACACAAAGATGCTGCTGTATTAAAGGTATACGGCCACTATGCAGCATCTCTTAGTGCAAATCTAGGAATCCTTAGACAAAACTGAGGTAAGGGAAAATTTTTTAGGAAAACCTTCAGGTGGCTGTAAAATGGGATCCCCTAACAATTTGGGACTGCAGCATAAGGCCTGGGCTGTGTAAGGAGGCAAAACCATGGCTTTATATTTTCTTGTAAGAGGGGATTCAGGCTAGTGGATTTGGGTCAGAAATGGATAATAATTCAGCAGTGGCTCTGTTTTCCCCTCTCTTTCTTCCAGATAATCACTTTCCTCTTCTCTTTCCCATATTTCACAGGGCAATGAGTAGTGTTGGGCTTGTATCCGGTTTGTGAGATCCTCAGCACCCTGAATTTCATCAGTGGCTTGTTCAGCTGGATTTTTTTCTTTCTTAGCTCTATTGTCTCTTCTGGGTCTTAGTGCAGATCCTGATTTTGATTCCCTTCTCTCAGAGCACACTCAGTATTTGTTAGCACAGTAGTATGATTCTATTCACAATCACATTCAGAACTGAGATGCAGTGCTATTTTTAAATGCAAAGTATGAAGAAAAAAAAAGTAAAAGCCTCTAAAATTAATTTTCTATGTATAAAGTATATATATGCTGTTAAAGCTCCACAAAAGGAGCAAAAACATATCAGGATTCAACCTTGTGAATGTTTATGTTTACATTGAATGCACAAGTTGATGGCTTCTTCCTTTAGCAGCAAAACCTATTCCTACATCTCCTATCTTCCAGTATAATTCCTCATGCTCTGAATGTTAAAGAAAAATGTTCACCAGCTATCAGCAACAGGAAGATACCTGGATTTCAGCTGAACATTTTGTGTCATGAGTAGATATTAAAAGAATTATTGGGGAATAACTCTTAACTGTTCAGAAATCTAGCTATTAGATCTAGCCATTAGATCACTGTGAAAGGCACATACCAATGGGGACAGACACAGTCATCTTGGCCTTGGGCAAATAGAAACAACACTGCATGCTTACTGCTGGCCAGAACAAAGTTGGAAGAGGTTTCACCTCCCTGCTTTGCTGTTTCTGGCCAGCAATGCCATTTGTGAGTAAAGTCTCATCTGTGCCTGGCAACTGCCAGTGCTCTGCAGTCACCCTGACGGCCCAGGAAGATGACTGTAAATGAAGGAGTTCAGCATTTAGTGGAAGACACAACACTATGCCTTTCACTATGCTTGTGGGTTTGTGTTTCACTTCTCCGAGATGCTACAGCTCTCGGAGGTGGATACTTACAGACATGGAAATCTGTATAGCAAGCCTGATTTTCACATGGGAAATCAAATTTTCAAGAAAATGTGATTTTCCATGGAAGATCTACACTTTCCAGAGCAATCTCAGTAGGACCAACCCAAAAGTTTTTTAACATCTTTAAGAATACTTATTTTTATTTAATTAAAATTAGGAATTTTCTCCATGTAAAATCCTCTTACCCTCATTTTCAAGCCTTCTTGACTCTACTTGCTTTTCAATATTTGTTCCATTGCTGCAGTTTCTTGGTGTCAGACTGCTTTGTTCAGTGTTCATTTTTGATAAGTCAACATAAGGCTCCTTTTCTCGACACTGAAAAGTTCTATTTAGCTTATATGAGTTCTGTCATTTTTTCACAACTGAGTTTCAATTCTTATTATTGCTTTAAAAATTTTGTTATCCTCCATTGGTGTCAGCTACTAAGCACAGGGAAAAAAGAACACCTACAGTAACATACTTTGCTTAATGTTGCCTTGCATTAAGTATAACATAATTTTAAACTGGTGACTTCATTTTTTTTTAATTAAAATATGATGTGTAGCACTCCTATGAGGAATTTATTACTATTGCAAATTTTGTTGTCTTAGACAAACAATAAAATACTAGATTTCTATTATACGAATTTCTTTATGAGGAAAAAAATGACCAGGCCAGAACCCCAGGGAGGTTATCTATCTGTCTTTGCTGAAGCAGCAAGCTCTTTAGTAATAAATCACTTATAACTGTGACAATATATTTTCACTTAATGCCAATAAAATGTCGTGACTGATAGTATTTCAGAGTGTCTGTATTGGAATCTCTTCATACTATGTCCTAGCTATATAACTGTTGCATTTTTTCTGCTACATATATTTTCAATTTTAAAATTCTTTTTTTTTTTTTTTTTTTTTAATTACACAGTATATAATTCTGGGTGGAAAGATAGATGATAGCAGAAAAAGGTTCCTCCCATGGGATGGTCCTGCTCCTAGAAATGACTTACTTGAAGAATTGTGCAGTGGCATTTTATTCCCAATTCTTGCTTTTCTTCTGATAAAATTCCTCTTACTATTATTTGTAGACTATCCTGCTTTCTGTTTTTTGCCTGTGGCTACCAGATTTGTTAATTGTCTTCAGTGTTGGACAGCTCTGGACTTGAATCAACGTAATTGAAGGCTTCCTTGTTTGTGAAAGTTGAGCTCAAAGTTAGACTGTGTCGAGGGTTCACAGGTGCAAGTTCATTTAATACAATATTGTCACTTTTTACAAGAGTTGCTTTGTCCATGTGTTCTCTACTGTACCTGGCAACAACAGCATCAA
This sequence comes from Psilopsiagon aymara, assembly GCA_024733675.1. NCBI lineage: Eukaryota > Metazoa > Chordata > Aves > Psittaciformes > Psittacidae > Psilopsiagon > Psilopsiagon aymara. The sequence goes on along the minus strand of JANRGW010004342.1, from coordinate 47,899 downwards.
GGAAGTCCAGTTTCGGTGGCAAAGTCCCACTCTCAAATAAGTATTTGGCTAAATAGGACACTATAATGTTAGTAAAGAAGGAGGTAAGCATAGCAAGCGTTTTGAATGGGAATCGCTGAATATAGATATTATTTTCATCTGGATAGCAGCCAGGGTAGTAGATCAAGGGCTGAAGGTAGAGGTATGGTTCTCCTCCAGTTATTCTGAGAACAAGGCCAAATAAGTATCCTGCAATGGCACCATAGGTATTGGTTCCTTTAATAAACAATACACACAGGAGCTGGGGGAATATGATGATATAGACAAGGTCAGAGCTGAGGTACCACAGGCCATACACAGATGAAGCTAGCAATGCCATTGCTGTTGCTGATGCTCCAAAAAGAAAAACAGTGATTCTCATGACCCACACGAGTTCCCTGTCTGAAGCCTGCAAAAAAAGGGCAGTGTTAGCTGTTTTTTTCAGGGCAATACATGTATGCCTACATTTGTACACGCAGTCAATATAGATACCGCATTGTGAAAGAAAATTTTGCATGACATTCAATAATATCTACAAATGAATCTCTGTCTCTATCAATATCACACTACCTCCACTTCAAGTGAAAAATAAAAAAACCACAAGGGTTATGGTTGCTACTATCAAAGTCATTAGTCTTTGAGCATTAATCTTTGAGCATAAGGAAACATTTGATAACATGTCAAAGAAAAAACCCAACAGCATATTGCTAAAAGTAACTTTTAAATATAAGCACAGTATGGCTCATCTATAAAATCCACATCAAAATTTCTTCTCCATTTGCTAAGGAAAAGTCCAACTCACTAGCCCGCTCTGCTGTCAGATGATTACCTGATTAACACAGTAATTCAGAAAGATGTCTCATATTGTTACAGATTAAAGAAAAACTTATGGTTGCAGCAATTAATCAGAAGTTGTTTGGGCAAATTGCAGTGCCATGCGAATTCATGAAAGCTGCCTTCCCTGAGCTAGCTTTTTCACCCCTGTCATCAGTCACAACCATAGATATTTTTATGACTTTTAGTATATCCAATATACTATTAGGAATGAAATGATATACCTTCTCTAGTCATAGGCAGGAATGTGAAAGGAGTATTTCGTTATGAAATTAGTTGAGGTCTCCCCTACAATTTTCTCTAAAAGTAAAAATGAAAATGCAATCTCACATTTTGCCGAAAGGAAAGCTGGTAAATGTTCCGAGCAAACATAGAACTTGCTGATAAAATGGAAGAGTCAGCTGATGACATCACAGCAGCAGATACCGCACCGAGGCCAAAGAATGAGATATAGACTGGGCAAAGGTACTGGAGCACGATCGGTAAAATCATATCTGCTTCTTTTTTAGTCATGGGGTCAGGGACACCGTACTCAGTCTCATTCCAGGCTGCAATATGGACACCAGTATGCTATTAGTCACATCAGTAGTCATCAGCTGCAGCATCTCTTAACTTCATGTGTAATGAGATATTCATATTGCCACATTTTCATTCACATTCAACAACCAAACCGTTACTAGGGCCAGACTGACAACATTTCTGAGAGTCAGTGTCTCACTGGTTTCTGTTAGGCAGATTTCATTCTGCTCAGCACTTTTCCTCACCTCTAAGCTAAGTCTGACCATAGCCTGTGGTTATCCAGTAGGAAGTTTAATGTTTGCATTGCTCATAAATGTTTTCTTCAATAAAGCAAGTCTGGGAACCATGTTATATGGTGATGTGTTAAGCTAGTCTCTTGGATTACAGACTCAGAACTCAAAGCCATATGTGGAACATTTCTAAGAGTTTAGCTACATGGTCACTCTGCTAGGGATCACTCTCACTATGACAAAGACCTTGACAAGCATGTTTTGGTCACGATAAGAAATTCTTTCTAAATCATACAGTCATTTAGAATCATTTAGGATGGAAAAGACCTTTAAGATCATAGAGTCCAATTGTTGATCTAACATGCCAAGTCCCACTAAAACATGTCCCTAAACACCACATCTACAAAAGTGTAAGTACCAGAATCTAACTCAAACCATAAACATAAGTATTATGTCTCTAAGTACATAGTGTGTAAAATGAGTTAATCTCAACCACTGGTGTAGGAGCAATTCTCTCTGGGAAAAATATTCCATAATGTTATTTTTCACTCCTGTTGAAGAAGTCTTGAGTAGATTAATGATGTCACCTGGCTAGATTACATATAACATAAGCTTTGTAGGATTTTCACACGTTTATTGTGCTATTCTTTTTATATTATTCTACTGTTTATTTTTAAACATTTACCTGTAGATGCTCCAATTGCACCAATGAGTATTGCAGGAAAAGCCATCACAATACAGCCAAAAGCAGCCAGAAATGATAAAACTTGAGCATATGTGGCAGAAGATGAGGAGAGAACTCGCTGGAAATAAGCTTGCCATGGGATTCCTCCTAAGGTCTGCAAATAGAACAGGCAGCATCCCATCATTGGCAGTTAATTCTGTTTTTTTTTTTTTATATTGCCATCTAAAATGTAGCAGTATTACTTGAATGCTGAATGACATGTTGCCACTCTTTCATTTATTTACTGAACATCAGTCAGTCAGTAATAGCTATAACTTTCATTCTCACAAGTGATGTCAAACCTTTGTAAATCCACTTCAATCCCATTATTTTAGAAGTTATTCCTTCGTACAATTAGCAACAACACTTTGCATTTATACAGTCTCTGTAATCTCCAAGTATTTTAAGCTGTATAAGTACTTGACAGAGACTTACGAGAGGTTATAAAATAAAATTGTCATATTCATATGTGAATAATTTGGCATCCAGTACCCTACCATTGCCAAAATGAGATTAGGATCCAATAGGATTTGAAAACAATATTTTATCTTCCTTTATGAATATCTAAGCGCATTCTGTATAAATTAAACTCAAGAATCTGAAAAATACTGTCCTACTGTCTTAAGCAATTATACCAATAGCAATTAGAGATGAAGCAGTAAAAGAAAGTTTTCTTTTACGGTGGCAACCTTTCTCCTTTTATTGGGTATATAATAGTGAAGATCCTGATTACTTAAAATTATGCCTGCAAAATATGACACAAGAGTATTATCAAAGCTTGGAAAATCAAGTGCTAACAATTCTGTATTGAGAGCAGGATTTGAATACTGTCCACTAAGTAAATAAGCACCTATTACGGAACACCATGGAAAGGAAAGAAAGCAAATTGCTCACTAAATGTGCACGGCATAGTTCTTCATACTAAATGAGGCAGGAGGCATTTGGACCAAATAGTGTGTACGCAGGTGTTTCATATATTTTTCATGCACACAGAGGGACCAAATGAATGTTTCACAGAGAACCCTGATTTTGCTTGCTATTTATGACTGTTTTCCTTTGCAGCTATAATAATGTTCCTTTAACAAAGCTTTCCAAGCACGTGTAAATTTCTTGAGCTATAACAAAACATGATGAAAAGAGAATGTGTCTCAATTTGGTAACATCAGAGATTTCCTTTATTCATCAGCAGAGGTTAAACTTTCAGGTTTACCAGACAAAATATAGCTGCTTGAGCTAATGCCATACTTTGGCTCCTTGAAAATCTCTAAAAAAGTTGAACTGGGAAAAAAAATATTTGAATGGCCCAATTATCAGAAAACTCTGAAGATTTTTAGTTGAGAGTCTTTAAAAAAAACCCCAAAACAAGCCAAAACCCAACCCAGGAAAGGATTCCCAAAACACAACACGCTAATAAAAACAGTGTAGAGTTGCTCAAGAACAGTGAGAACAGAAAATGTGAGTGTGTGTTGCTAGATCTTCTAATGGAAAGTACTTAATAACCACTGATCCCATGTGTAATACATAGGTACTAAATAACGAAAGCCCTCAGTTCATTCTGGCATGTGCGCACATTTGAATTCATCCATCTATCCATTTCTGCAAACTTTTTCTACATCACCAATACCTAAGGCATATTTAATCATTTGTATAACGTATTTATTGCCTTCTGCAATACACAAATTCCTCTGCCAACAATGACACCAGTTAAGTGTTAGCCTCACACTTTTAATTAATTTTAGTATAAGTCAACTCTTTCAGCCTGATGGCACTTAAATTGCATTCTTGGCAATGCTGACTTTGACAGCTGTGCTACAATATTCTACTGGTATTTCACTGAAATCATTCAAATGTGCAGAAATATTGAGTAGGAGTCAAGAGGGTAAAAGTTTTCAGTTTGCTGGAAACTCTTAACTAGATTCTATTATTTTTCAGCTGTCAGAATAACACAGTGTAAGAGCTTAAATGCTTCATTCCTTCATACAAGCCATTACTTACCAGCAAAAGGAAATTGTCCAGCCATGTGTAAATGTCAAGTGAGTTGATAGATCCAAGCCAAGGTGCTTGGTGCACATGGTGCACAGCCGTGAGCCCAATGTCTGTCACTGCAGGATGGGACATTGCAAAGGGAACACTGATCCACTGTAACCAAAGAGAAATACTTCATTCAGGTCTAAAGGAGGCATTTTATATCTGCAAAATTTTAATATTAACACTGGTCTGGTTTTGTTCTTCTTGCATGATGCAGATCAAATGCCAAATTGCCAGGACGACTTGCAGAAAAGTCAGGTTATATGTCTGTTGAACACCTCTGAAAACCAGGGAGCTTGGTAGTGGATAGTTTACCTCTGTCCTGGAGACTGTGAATATAAGCAGAGAACTAAACAATGGAAATCACAAAGTCAGCAGAAAACACACACTTAAATATCTTCATTTTATTTTCCCTAAACTCCACATTTATTCTTTACACTGTTCCCTGGACCACACTGTTTCTCATCTACATATAAACTTGTATGCAACAGCATCAGGATTGGCCAGTATACAGGCATGAGACATCACAATACCTGAAAGTCTGGGAATTAATTTCTAATTCAACACAAAATTATATAGCGGTAATAGAGGGGTGCTGTTGGTGAATCCCATCTCTCTTACTCCAGAACACTCAGTGTTACAGCTCTTTTCTGACTTGAGGGTAATTTCAGTCTGGGCTCTTGATGATTTTTTGTCTCTGCTTTTGATGTAGACCAGAACATCAGTGAAGAAACCCTTCACAGAGACAGTTTCTGTCAGAAGGTTTGTTTCCTACCCCAAATGACTGTGCATTTACTTGCCAACTCATTTTTCAGTGGTGTAACTTTGTATCAGCAGCTCCAACTGAGCAGGCTTCGTGCTATATGGCACAGACCATCACAAGCACAGCATCCTTAAAGATCCAATGATATCCAAAACCACACAGATAACCACAATCCAACTCACCACATTTAAGTGTACGAGGTAACAGAAGCAAGGCTGGGAGAAATCAGATATCTTTCTCTATTGTATTGCAAACGCTGCAATAATGTGTGAAGAATATTTTGCAGCACTGCCTGTAATTGAGGCTGGGGTTTTTTTTGATTTATCATATACCATAGTATTCCATTCTCAGTTATATGTTAACTTTGACAATTTAAGCCCTTGGGCAGAAAGATTCCCTTCTGGGGAAAGATTTCCTTTTCTGGGAAAGATGACCAAAATGCTTCAATTGTCTCCAAGACATTTTTGAGGAGAAAAATGAGCACATTGTCAAAAAAGAATAGATAATATTGTTGAGAAATTCATGGGGAACAAGGATGTCAGATGTATTTTTTTATTCTTGTTTGTGAATCTCAAATCTCAAACCTCAAACATGCCCAAGTGATAAGCTTCTGAAGAGCTGTAGTTTGCTCATACTCACCTGAGATGTTCAGTAAGGGTAAATTTGTAAAGGTCTATCTGTAGGAATCCTGCCACAGCCCAGGATTTAGTAGGTATTTTATTGCAAATGCATTATGAGCTTTTGTAAGGCATTCCAGTTCCTGACAGTAACCTAGCTCTTCGTGGTCTCAAGGACTACCTTTACATTAATAAATAAAACAAATCAAGACACTTTCTCTGGCCCTGCAGTTCACTGGCATGTCATGGTTTACATCCACACATCTAGACTCCTCTGACTGCCAAATAGCACAGTGCTCAACTGTTCCTTGGAATTATCTGTGAAAATACTAGTCGGAGTGTGCCAAAACAGGGCCAGGACTATGTTAACAATTAAGCACTAGAAATGATCCTGTGTTTTCACCTTGGCACTGTTTAACTTGCTAAACATAGACATAGACCAAATTTCTTCACTGAGCCTTTTCTAACTGAAATAGAATATTTGATGCTTTTAATGGAGGGCAAATAAAACCAAGGCTTGTGGAAGTGAAGCAGAAACTGGGACTTTCTGTTGGGACTTGAAGTTTAGAGGTAGAAGTATCAGGTAGCCAGATGAACCTGGACATCACGGGGTTGGAAACCAGAAAAAAATTACCTCTCATGGTGGCAGAAAATTTAGAATGGTTAATTAATAATACAGCTGAGATGAAGAGTCAGTAAATAGCGGGGATACAGTGCAGGATCAGGAAAAGACTGGGAATTGCTGGTGCGAGAACTGGAAAGTGAGGAGGAAAGGAAACTTGGGATGATAAGGAGAAAACCAGGGAAGTATGTGGAGTGGTTGGTGTAGAAGATATGGAAGCCTAAGGAGGAAGCTGTAGCTGAAATAAGGAGCCAGGGTAGGGAACAGAAGTGAGTACAGCGAGCATCTCCTCTAGGGTAAGAAGCAGGACAGAAACAGACATGAGAGGAATGAGCAGTACAGTTCTATGACAGTGAGAATACAAACTCCTCCAGAGCCTGGAGGAGCTGTGATTATCCGGGCCTGTGACATCTCGTGCTGTGAAAGTGTCCTGCCTCATTTTAAACTGCCTTAGAGCACTGATTTAGAAATCAGTGAAGAAATCAGTGATTTAGAAATCAGTGAATCAAAATCACTAAAGGTGATTTAGAGCACTACCATTTAGATGATATCTGAGGCTTCCAGCCTCACTGATGAATCTTGGTGTTATGAATATGGTTTCTTCTACATGGCATTATTGCTATTTATTTCAAACGAGAAATCCCAACCTCAATTAAAATGACACAATTAAAGCTATGGATGTATTTAGAAAACTGCTGTGCAACCTTCATTTGCCTTCCCCTTTCTGTCAGGTTCATGCTTCCCTTAATACAGGATTGCATATTGCTATTCCCATCCGATCAGAGTCTTTAGCAGCACATGAGTTGTTTTCATCGGAAAAGCATTTCTGTGTTTTGATTTATCCTCAAATTTGGAAATTTCTGTAATGCATGCCATCTGTAAAAACTGAATGTTTTGCAAACATCAACATGCATGTTAGGGAGGGAGGGAGCGTTTTCCCTACTGTGCAGGTGAAGGACAAATGTATAATAGAAGAAGATTTGGAGTAACTCCTCACTTGAGATAGCCAGCTAGAACTTGGATTTACTTTTTCAGGGTATTTGGCACAATTCCCATGCAGCCAGTTAAATGCGGAATGCTTAGCAATTCTGCAAAAAATGCCAAAGGCCTCACAGTAGGATGCCACAGAGTGAGGATGCACACAGGGTAGGTTATTGACCACCTGTGTGAGCACTGGCTGAAGCGATTTCCCTAGAGCTCCACAAGAAATCTGATGAAAGCAGAGAAAGAACTCTAGGTCCCCAAGGTGCCATTTGGTTTCTTCATCTTGATCCACCCCATTTATTTCAGCCTGCCTCAGTTCTTGGCACACCTGTGACCATCTATTACTGCCACTAGCAAACAAAGACAGCAGCTGCTTTGATTGCACCCCTGTGATCTGAGCCCTGTTGCACTGATATTTTTTAGAGTATAGCTTAAAGAACAGCGGTAAATAAAAGCAAAGGCTAGCAACTAGTGCATCAGTGATAGCTGATGAGAGGGTATTTATAACTACCAAATTCAAACAGCAGGCAATATGGTGAGACTTCCTATACTACGGTCTCCAAGGATGGTGGAGGGAAACAAGGGGAAAACCAAGAAGGTGGTTTAAAGCAGGTGATTAAATAAGTTGTGTTGGTAGGTGACAGCTACAGGAAAGAAAAGCTGGAGAGCTTCAGCTATGCAGATCCAATGCCACTGTTTCTGGACTGTTTTACTGACTACTTCATATGTCTGATGCCTCCTTCCACTGCCTGTGCCACAGTCATATGGATAGATAAGGAAGGAGACAGCTCCAGTCCTATTTTTGAGTGAGATATATACTCAGCAGGACAACTGCAAGAGTGTTTGCACTATCGGATGATATATACTCAGCAGGACAATCCCAAGAGTGTTTGCACTATCAGACTGGTTGATATTATCAGGCCTCTTGGTTAGCATTATTGTTAAACCATGGTTTAACATGGTTGTGATGTAAATGCAGACTCTTTAAAGTCAGTGCTCGGAGAGTGGAGATATTCCTTCTCTATGCTTCCAGTGAAGACACAATTCCGAAAGCTGGGCAATATGTATCAGCAATCATCATAATCCTGAAGAATGAACTAAAAAAAAAATGCCAAACTTACCAGTCCCAGGAAGATGCAGAAGAGCTGAACTACATCAGTATAGGCCACAGAATAAAGCCCTCCCACAAGCGTGTACATAGTTGCAATCAGGGCAGAAATAATGACTGAAATATTGATATTAACGTCAATGATCACACTTATAGTGGCACCTATGGGGAAAAATAAAGCACTATGTGTTAGTGCATGTTTCAGTATGTCTGATGAGAAGGCTCAGTTTTGTTAAGTTGCATAACAGATGTTGGTCTGACACTGCAACAGCATGAAGATAGTCCCCCCTTTATCAGCCCTTCTGCGCCTTTAAAGGGAGTTAAAAAAGGAAGGCTTCTGTTGGTCTATGTTTAGCCTCTGTCATTTTGAAGTTTCTTATGAAATGGAGGAGGGAAGGGTCCCAACAGCCTTTTCTTACATTTTTCAAGCTCTGTAAGGAATATACTTTCTTGTATAAGAAAAAGCAGCCATATACAGACAGCTAAAGTTTCTCTCAGTGAGTTGCAGCCATATGGGCACAAGTGTATCGCTGCAGTAAAAGCTGTGCTAGGGAAGGTCTGAAGCAATATATTGCACCCTTTTGTACCTCACTGATGCTCTGAACTAGCCCCTTTTGGCAAAGGAAGATACAGTAGAGGAGGCATCAGCTACAGTGGCTCTTCACTGGAGTCTCTCCAGGATGTCCATGTCACATGTATTGAGCACTAGATCCAGCACATCAAATGTGTCCCAGCAGCCCTGGGGGCCCATAGCTGGATCATGGTCAAGTTCACTGCTTTCTAAGACTCCTGGGTCCTTTTCTGCAGACCAGCTTTCCAGCTGGTCAGCCCCAGCCTTTGCTGGGACATCAGGTTTTATCTCCCCAGGTGCAGGACTTAGCATTTCCTTTTGCTGAACTTCATAAGGATCCTGAGGGCCCACCTCTGCAGCTTGCTGAGGTCCTGAACAGCAGTACAACCATCTGGTCTATCGGCAGCTCCTCACAGTTTTTATTTTCTGCACACTAGCTGAAGATGCACTTGGTTTCATTAGACAGGTCATTAATGAAGACAGTACAGGACTCAATATTGACCTCTGGGGTGCACAACTGTTAACTGCCCACTCGGTGACACCCATGCTGCTGGAGAAGTTCAGCAGTTTTCAGTCTTCCTCACTGTCCACTTACCTAGTTTGTACTTCATCTCTTGTCTATGAGGACACTACAGGAGATGGTGTAAAAACCCCCTTTTGAAATCCACAACATGCCCTGCTATCCCTTCATGAGCCAAGCCAGTCAGCTCATCATGGAAGATTTCAGGCTGGTCAGAATGAATCCCTCCTCATTCCGCTCAGTCCCTTTCTTGACCATCTTTTGCTTGGAAAGTAGTTTCCAGGAGTATTCTCTCCATCACTTTCCCAGAGATTGAGATAAGGCTGAAGAGCATTTAGCTCCTGATATCCTCATTCTTGAAGATGGGAGTGATATTCGTTTTCTTCCAGTCTTCAGGAACATCTGAAGGAAGACAGTCTTCAGATTACTGAAACTGTCCTTGCCATGCTATCAGCCAGGTCCCACAGTATCCATGGGATGCATCCCATGAGGTCCCATGAAACTGTGTCATTCCAGTCAATTTAAATGTCTCCTAACCTAATCCTCTTCCAGGAACCCTTTCTTGCCCTGGGTTATATTAGGGTTCTCAGAGTCCTGTGATTCCTGAAGGCTGGTCTTACCAGCAATGAATGAAGAAGAGAAGGCACTGAGTACCTCAGCCTTTTTCAAATCCTTTACACCAACTCCCTGTCCCATTAAACAGCAGTTTATGTAATTGTAGAAGTCTTTCTTGCTGCTTTTCATGGCCAGATTCAAATCCAGATGGACACTGGCTTTTCCAAACCCACCTCTGGGTGATTTGACAGTGTTTCTGCATTCTTCTGAGGTCACCCATCCCTGTTACCACCTTTTGAATGCTTTCTTTTTATGTCTGAGTCTACTCAGAAGCTCCTTTTTAATCCATGCAGATCCCATGCATTGTTTTGCTGATTGTCAGGATGACTGTTCTTGAGTTTGGAAAAGGTGATCCATGAATATCAACCAGCACTCCTATATTCTTCTTTCCAGGTCTGTCGCCCATGGGATTAGTCCAAGCATACTCCTGGAGGGGCTATGACCAACTTTCCTGAAGTCCACTGTTGTGGTCCTCATTTTTGTCTTGCTCCTTCTTTTCATAACCCTGTACTTCACCATCTAATGAACATTGCAGCCATGTCTGCCTTTGATGTTTACATTCCTAACTAGTTCTTCCTTGTTTGTAACACGTTCAACAGAGCACCTTGGTCAGCTCCCTGATCATTTGTGTCTCAAATTTGTTGTCAGTGCACTCAAGAAACCATGCTTGTGCCCTCTGGCACTGCCCTTCCAGCAGCTAGCAGGAAGTTATACATTTCCCTTAGGTGAATTAGCTATCTCAAAAGATAGCAGTGTTTAAAAAAACTGTTCAAAAAATCCTCTCCTTATAATTAGGATGATTTCAAAGAAACATTTTGCAATAATTTTCAGTCCTTTCAGATGGATATTCTTGGCCACACAGGTGGAAGAGTTCTGGTAGTAGAATGCAGCACAACGTGTCTTATATAAGAGCTGCTGAGACCTGCCAGGTTTGGTTTTTTTTGGATTAAATATTCATCAGTGAGGATAGGTGTGCAAATTAGGAGGTATAACTAGATTATTCACGGAGTAGTTAAAAGTCAAAACCTTCAATGACCTTTATAATCATTGACAGTCTTTAACTGTAAGATGTTAATATAAACCTACTAGAAAGGTATTCACACAATTTGCTTTGAAATATCACAGATTAGCTTGTCCTCAATCAAAAAGAAAGTATATTCCAAATACTCAGAGTGTTCTTCAAGTTATTCAACTCTATCACCTCAGCATGTAGTTTGTTCTTAGTCCTTTAAGGGTTTTGTGACAAAATTGCGGTAAACAAGCTCCCCATTGCTTAGCAGTTCATCAGAGCACAGTTGGAGAGTAACTTCAAAGTTTATTTTCTGTTTAAAATAGCTTGTGCTAGAAAACGTTACCACATGCATATGCACTATGAGAATGATTAGCTGGTAAAAGTCAATTACTGATGCTTCAACTCAAGGGCTTTCTCAGGTCTTGAAGGGATTGCTAAATTCAATCCTGAGATATAATTAAACGCCCTGGAAAATGATTTTTTTTGTCAGGACGGGATGAGTAGTTGGGTGATTTTCTATTGAGTCATAGTTCAAATAATTCTCTCAGTTCTTTCTTGAATCCCAAGTATGTCCTTCATTTTGTCAAGTAGAGCCATTTGGAATTGAATCACACCTCAATTTATTGGTCATAGGCTGTTTTACCCCTGTAATTTGTGCTGTAGAAAGTCCTGTATACGCACATTTCATATATGTAAAGGATTATTTTGTTTAGATGCACTGACAGTAATGTTTCATATATTTAAAGGAAATGTTGACTGGCTTCTGTGGTCTCAGTGATGTAAAAGGGAAGTTGGGTCAACCTCGACACAGAAGGGACACTTCAGACGTTCATGTTCATGTCATCCTCACAATTAAGGGACATGTATTGCTAAAGCTTTTAATTTTTTTTGATAAGGAACAACTTAAAGATATTTGAAAATTAATAGATACCTTGTGTGTCTTTCCATTTCCAAAATAATTAATGGGGTACTATTACCAGGTTCAGTTACTAGTTAGCACAGGCCTGAGAACTGTCACACTCTGAATCATCTGGCTAGGCTAGCTAACATTTGAAGACAGGATTTTAATGCATTTCTGATTTTCGTTATCTTTTCCACCAGTGATAAATTAATATTTGAATTGCTTGTTTCTTACCTAAGGCAGAGAAGATGGCAGCAGCCCAAAACATTTCTCCCATTAAAGCTGGAATAAACAGTAGCCCTCCCATCCTTTTTCCATAAAGCTGCTGAAAGGGGTCTAGCATTGTCACATAGCCTTTGGATCGCATAGGTTTTGCAAAAAAAAGGCCACCTACAAAGAAAAGTAGCATATGACACCAGCTGCAGTGGAGAAATGCATTACTGTTAAGGGATGAAACATGGATTGTCAGTTAAGGGTACAAAAATATCAGCATTACTGTTTTGTTTTCTTTTTTTTTTTAACGAATACATACAGTTAAAATACCTTCTAAGAACTCTTACTCTCTTACCTTACATTTGTCTACAGAGTTACATAAACACACCCATACCATTAATATCTATGGTCTGATAATGAAAAATAAGTTTGTCTTACTTTATCTACTTCAGTTTACTTAATCTGTCATTATGGATGCTGTCAGGTATTTGTCTAATTTTGGATCTGCCTAAGGGAATGGCTTCTCTACCTAAAACAGAATTCAGCGTGAATTTTCACATGGTCCTACTCGAAAAATTAAACTGTCTGGGATTCCCAGATCAGAAATATGAGTCCACACATGTGTTCAGTGCACACACAGCAAATATGATTCTTTCAGGACAATTCAGATACATTATGTGTGCTTAAATCAACCTTACTACACTTGCAGTGTAGGTCAGATGCTTTCCAGGCTCTGCAGGTGTTGGGCTCCCTGAACATATGTCATACACTTATTTAACTTATGCATGCTCAGGAATTTTGGTGTACCATAATTCTGCTCTGCCTGGCTGGTATATGGGTTGGATATGAGCACAAATGGGCAAAGGCCTCACCTTTCTAATGTACAGTCCTCAAATTTTTTCTGGCTGGTTAAAAAAATGGACGTAGCTCAGAAAATCTGAAAGAACCTTTGTATCTAAGCCTGCGTAGTTGAGACCTGCACATGACGATAACTACTTCTGTGGACTTCCACCACAATAAAACTGCTGAAATACAATGCATAAGGTACAGTAAAAAATGCTGGAAGAACAGTCAGTTCGAAATAATATCTACTGTACAGTATCTGGTGACCCTTACTTAGGTTCTTCATCACAAGATATATAATGTATTTATTGTACTGTACAGAATATTTTCCATGTTTCTATGTATTGTCTTGTATCACACTTATTTCTTCATTTCATTAATTTCCCTGAATGGAAGGTGCCAGTTTACCAATCCCATTTTTATTTATACTGCTTATGTTAAACCTGTCTTTAGGCAAGTTGTTTGGATGCAAAAACCCCTGGGCATTCTTTTGCTATTCTTGGTTTGGTCATGGATCCTGTTCCTATTCCACTTGTTATGTCATCATTACAAAAGACAACTAAAAGAACAAAAAAAGAGTTCATGATATTATCACCTATGAGGAAGTCCATGCATCTGTCAAAGGAAATAGGAGACATTCTAACCTTTAAAACTAAATTGCTCGGAAAACTAGGGAAAGTGGTACGCAGCAAGTTTAACTAACAGGGTGACTATATCAATCTTAAATCCTTAAGTCTGAAGCTGTAATACCTCTTCTAGCCTTGAATTTATAACTTTGATTTATTTTTTTTCAAAGAAGGATAAACAACTCCTCCCCTAAAACCTGCAGGTACAGATCACTACTACAGAAATGCTTTCCTCTCTGTGCTCTGCAGAGCAATATATGATACAAACTTCTCTGCAGTGGCCATTAAGGCTTTCCAGGGACAAAAATTATGCATATCTAAAACCAGCTGGAAATGAGGGAAGAGGTTAACTTAACTCCTGCTGGGCTGTTATTAATTTTACAGAGGCTAAGAGTCAGGAAGATGCTTGTGACTACGACCCTAACAGCCACTTAATGAAATTGATGGATCATGACCCTTGTGACCTGATAATGACATCATCTGATCTCCAGGCAGACATCTACTGTTATTGTTTTCCTTACGGGAAACAGAGCTGCTTTCAGGGATGGGAACTACTACTAGAACTGGAACTGGCCTCACTCTGGCACATGCCAGAGAGGAACATCTATGATGAAGAAGGTTTCTGCCTTCAACAACTAGAACAGGCCATAGGAAAGCATTTTCAAGTGGAAAAGAGTCAGGAGAGAATCTGAGTTTTATAGGAAGAAATAGAAGGGGCAAGAAGACCTGAAAGTAACCAAGGGAAATGAGGGGACAGACTAGGTGGGAGAGCCATGAGAAAAGATTCAAAACAGTCTGAGATGAGAGGTCAAGTATTATTAGAAAGGCTAATACATCAGTCATATTAATGAAAGATGAGAAACACAGGATCTTTTTTGTAACAACATTGTTTTTAAACAGTTTAATCAGCAGTTGCCTTGGGGACATGATCTGTTCAAATACAGAGATATGTAGTTGACAGTTTTGTAGTGTATTCGTCATGGCTGCAAGGCAATACTTCCATTGCAAGCTGCTCTACATTTGAGACACAATAAGAATTTTTCAATTGCTATTATTTCTGAGACTACGTTTCAGGAATTAGAGGCCACAGCATTAAAAAATTATAATGCTGTCTGCATTTTACACTCTCACCATGCATATAGCAGGATTGCATCCTCCATAGATCACTGTGGTCGTAATGATCAAATATGTCTTGCCAAGGCATTCAGGTGACTTAAAATATCAAATTATTTATAGCGATTTTCTGGTTTTCTTTGTAATAGCCAAACCTATCAGCAGAAGAGATCCAGTTTATCTCAGTATGCAGATCCCAGTTGGTTCAATTTAAATGATGGACTTGTCATCAGAACTGTTTAAAACAAGATATGATTAGCTTTAGTTCTTTGCTTACCTAAAATCAGACTAAGGGAATATCCAATAGGTGCCTGAGCCCAAGCTAGACCGTAGCCTGGCACATACACAGCTTCTGCTGTCCCGTTGATATAACCTCCTCCAACCCATGTGGCTGAAAAAGAAGAGGTGGAAAACTCTTTAATGTGCACAAAGCAAGAATAAATTCTCATCACTTGTAATATTGCTATTTTTATTATACGTACTGTACAAGTGCCAAACATAGCATCCTTATATAAAAGACAGTCCTAATAAAAAAACTTAAGCATACAAAAAAAGAAGTCAGATCCACTGCGAGAATCATCCACTCATTACCCACCCTTGTGTCCACCTTGTGCCCTGGCCTTGTTGAACTTCACGAGGTTCACTCAGGCCCACTTCTCCAGCCTGTTAAGGTTCCTCTGAAGAGTATCCTTTCCCTCTAGAGTATCAGCCTCACCCCTCATCTCAGTATCATTTGAAAACTTGCTGGGGGTGCACTCAATCCCAGGGTCCGTGTCGCTGACAAAGATGGAAAATACTACTGGTACTAGTAAGGACCTTGGATGGACACTATTCAACACTGATCTCCACCTGGACATTGAGCCACTGACCACTGAGCCTATGCCTACCTGGGATGTGTGTGTCTCAAGCAGCATATACTTATGGAATAGGTTGTAAAGACCTGTATACAATAACAAGATAAATATTTAGAAAGGGAATTGTATTTGCCTGTTTCCCTGGAAAAAGCATGAGCATGAATACCGCATGAACAATACCCACTTCCAGATGGGAAATAATGTCCCATAGTCAAGGACAGATGTCCAGCATTGTTGCAGCTGTGGTGAAGAAGGCTTCAAGGTCTGCACCAATTTGCCTGGGGTTGCTACTGAAGTGGCATATGCTCTCCAAGGCGCTCTTGGACATTATGCCTACCTCCCTTATTTTCTCCTGGAGGGGACCAAGTTACTTCCCTTCTGTGTGATGTTGCAGGGGACATTGCCCTCCCCTGGCTGGTAACAGGAGCAATGACCTGTGGACATTTATTGCTGGGGAACATGGAATGGATTATTTAGCACTTATTTTCAATTTTATTTCTTGATTGGCGTTTGAAAAATAGCTGCCAATCAATATTTCAGGACACATGATTGCTCTGGAACATCTGCCAAGGACCCCAGAGCTCTTGGAAGGTGCTATATGGCTTTTTCTGTGGGGTTGAATGGGTAGTCAGTATGTACACTGGCATCAGTAAATACATTACAAAAGAAATAATAGGATAGGATAGGATGGGATTTTGGCCTTAGATATTAATTTTCTGATCTTCAGATTGCTAAACCCTAATTTAAAGTTTGTTTAATCCCTTTTTGGGTAAAATTTTTTTTTTTTTTTTTTTTTTTTTTGGTCTAAATCAAGCAAAAGGAATATAAAATTTAATAATCTATGGAAACATTGATGTGGTAATCTGTTTTAATCTTCTCTTTGCCTGCCAAGGACCAAAACATACAGGAAGCACCAACATCCATTTAAAACATGTACCCTAAAAAATGATCAGACAAATACCTAAGACACAGAGTGCAATTCTGCTCCTAGTTCATATGAATAATGCAGAAATTAATTTCAGAGTTCTTTATATATACATATATATTAGAAAATAAGATTTTTTTGGCACTTCTTTGTGAATGATCCCTTTTTATGACCAGTAAAATCATTGAATCAACTTATCAAGATCTGTAAAATGAAAAACCTGACCTAAGGATTACAAAAATAGAATTTTGCAATATTTTTTTCCTTGTGGAAGGATGCATAGCTCCACCCAACTAAAATGAAAAAAATTACATCAATAGATTATTACCCTTTCAGTCATGTCTGCAAGCATTTGATTATGTTACCTCAAATGTTTCTTTTGGGGTTTAAACTCAGTCACTGAAATAAGAATAGTCTCAAGTTTGTCTCAGATGCCACTTCTAAAGAATTTCACCCACAAATTAAGGAACACTAATGTTTAATAAAACATTTTAACTATAATTATATAAGAATGATACAGAGATTAAAGGTGTGTCTACTATGGTACTATGTTAGCTCATTTTAATATGAATTGCCGTGATCCATCCCAATTAAATCTTCTCATTCTATCTGTTTAGACAATTGCAGACACACACAGCTTTCAATAAGCTTTATGTTAAGCATTTCAGTAGCTAGCTGATACAACAGCTTCTTCAGGATAATTGTATATATCCAAACATGTCCATAGCCATTATTCATAGGCAGCGCATTTGCTTTAAGATTTTTCAATGCCATTTAGAAAATCAACTACAATTAGTCTGTGATCTTGAGTCTATCCTTGTGAAGCCATGATGCTTATGCTCTGAATTTTAACTTAAATGTATAGGCTGAGTTCTGTCATCCTTCCCACCAAGTAGCCTTAGAAACTAACCCCATTTTTGTAGCCGGTATCCACGGAACATGGTAGCATTTGTTTTGGGCAAGAAAGACAGAATTAGGCCTGATCTCATAACCAAAAATACTTCATGACCATACTAACAATATCCTTTCTGGAGATCTTGAAGAATTTCTTCGTTTCTTTTACGGAAAAGGATTTGCTTTTTAATTTGTGTTTGGACAATTAAAACTGAATAATACAAAGACAATGTTGGACTAGCCATACATCTCTGGAGGCATGGCTGTGAGTTGCAAAATTGGCATCTTGTTTTTAAAGAAGCAAATAAGCCCTTGAATAATGCGAGCATTTAGTAAGAATTACTGCGGATTTTGATCAACTTCCTTTCATAATTGTTCTGTTACAGCTTTACAAAGTGAGTGCCCCAACCCCCCTCTCTGAGGCAAAACTTGGACTAACACCTGGATCAGTAGCCTGGTGCCCACATATGACTTAGTGTGCCAGGCATGGTTCCCTGAAACAAAATTTACTTGCCATACCAAGCTTTAATTGCCCAATTTAAGGCAGGAGTAGGTGAGAAAGTGTGCAAACCCTGATAGTATAAAATGCATGAGTGTTTCAGCTGCCCAAAGGCTTTAGGATCAGTCTGCTATTCCAGCACAGGGATGATCTACTATGCTGTCTCTACAGCTTGTACAAAATGGAATGAGTGTATGTGAGTGTGGATTGTGGCGGCTACAGAAATTGCTTGCAACGTAGGAAGCCCCAGTTCAAGTCTCATCTCTGCTTCAGCTGTTACGAAAAATATTCCTGTAAAATAGGATTAAGGAGACCAGAATTTGTGTCTTCTTCCACAAGCAAAATCGTTAGTCATAACCATTTGAGCAGGGCATGTCTTGTTCTGTCTCCTCTCCCTGATCTAATGATTAGAGTTCTGTGGCAAGCAATTTCTCTGCAAAATATTCTGGTTACAATGCTCTTGAAGCATTTCATTCAGCAGAAAGCAATCAGACCAGCTTTTCCTATCATGTTTAATGTTTCAATAGCCATTGGATATGTGATAAAGTAAATTAAAATAAAGTGCGAAAAGTAGAATGTCTGTCTGTATTCAAACTTCACTGACTTTTACAAACATTCTTTGCTCCACATCCAAATATTCAGTGTATGGATGAGCAAAATGCCCCTGAGGGAGACAGGAAACTCTCTTGATCAAAACCCACAGAATTCTGGACCAAATTTTTATGTGTCTCTTTCTTATTTGATAATTGTGAGACCAGAACAGGGCAAACCAGCAAAACATAAATATAACCCAGTAAATCCAATGTGGCAACTGAAAGAGCTTTGCCTGAATATGACTTAAAATAAGTTATTTTTTTAAAAGAGGTAAAAATTGCCTAAATAAAAATGGTGGGCCAATTCACTCTTCTTACAATGCATTCCCCCC
>JANRGW010004342.1:0-26954 GCA_024733675.1 Psilopsiagon aymara | reverse complement strand
GGAACGCCGCCCGCCGCACCTGCGCTCCGCCGCCGCGCTGCCCCGCAGCCTGCGGGGCACGGCCGCCCATGCCGCGGGGCGGTGTCTGGGCTGAGCCGCGAGGGCTTTGCCCCCGCCCGGAGTTATGGTGGGGGGAGGAGGGTGGGGAGGCGCAAAGGCAGTATCGTCTGTTCCCTCTTCCCTCGCGGTGCACTGGGAGCTGAGGCTGCGACGGGGAGATCGCAGATTAAAAAGAAGAAAATCCCTTTATAAAGGAGGAAGGTTGAACGGGGTGAGAGGACCGTGTCCGTCAGAGCTGGGGGGAGGAAGGGGGATAGACGTCAGAGTGCTGGGGGACGCTGGGGGGAAGTAAGGATGACTCAAGGGAGAGTGATTGTCGTGTCATGGCAGGAAAACAGGGTTAGGAAGTGAAATTGGGGTGGAAAAACGAAAGGAAATGAGGAGGGAGAAAGGAAGGAACAGGATCATGACAAACCCATGGGAAAGCGGAAGAAAAGAGCTGCTCAAAAGAGACATGCTGGAAAGCAAGCTGGACGAAGTGAGGACAGCAGAGGTAGGGAGGTGGAAGGTGAGCCCTGGGCTTTCATTGCCCTCCCTGGCATAGTTCATCCACCACCCTTGGGCCTGACACTAAGCATGCTGCAAGTCGAGGCGTGTCTGTGTGGGGCTGGTCAGGACCATCTCATCCCGCAGCTCCCTTCCAAATCTAGCTGAAGGTGCCGCCACGTTTTCCAGCCACAGGTTAGCTGGTTCTTTTTTGCTATACCCCTTATAAACTTCTCCTGCATGCAGAGCTACAGTAATACCAGCTTTCCCATGATGACTCTTGCTCTCTGTCTCCAGATGATGCTGGACAATGAACTTCTAAGTGCTGAGAATAAGTGTGCACATACAAAGTGGACACACATGTACCCTTGTCTCAGTTTTAGAAAGGGCTGAGCTGTAGCAATCACTATCAGCTTTTGAGAGGCAGGTAACATGGGCTGTTGGCTCATGCAGGGTAGAGAAGTAGAAATGAAAAACCCACAAAAGTATGGAACTGCGATTGGTGAAAGAGCTAATTTAAAGCCGAAAGTAGAAAATCATTCTAGACTCGAGAGGAGAATCACAATGTGGGAAGATGTAAAACCAGAGGAGTAAAGTGGCATATCAGCAAAGCTCAGCCCACTGCAAGGAACAACCCAAGGGCTGGCACTTTCCTGCCTTTCTGCCAGCTGCCCAGCCAGCAGAGCGGATTTGGCTGCTGCTCATGGACTGCTCAGTATATCGCACCAAGTGGCATGTTAGCCATTTATTATGCACATTAGATGCAATGAATTATGATTGCTTAGTCATAAATTGTGTGCTTTCAAGTCTCTGGTCTTGCTTGAAGAAGCCCAAATACTTAAAGGTTAGGAATGTTACTATTTTTGTCAGCCAATCTCATGGGCTGTTGAGTGATGCTAGGGATGCAATGACTGCTTCAGGAGTCTGCAGTGAAAAGCTCCTCCCAATAAAAGGCAACAAAGACACCTTTTATACACAGCAAGCATCAAAGCACCCTCTAAACAGAAATCCTGTCACAACTAAACATAATATAAATAACAAATAGAAGTCAGAGACCTTGGAAAAAATGTTGAGAGTGTCTCAGTTGGGAATAAACAAACAAGTTTCAGCAATTAAGATGTCATGGAAAAGGTTTGAATGCTAAAATGGATCTTAAATTACATTTACAGGAAGCTTAAGTTACATTTTAGTCTGTTTTTCTCCAGCTTAATCCAGAAAAAGAAGTCATAGCAACACAAAGTATGGAAAATTGTGGGAGAAAGTGTTAGCTGAAGTCTAACTTTTATTAGCCAAAGGCAAATAAAAAAGTGCTAACCAATGAAAAGTAATAAAAAAATAATCCTTTCTTATATTAAATATTAACTTCTGTCTTCACAGAAGACTATAACAAATTTGCATTGTCCTGTCGGGCCTAATTTGCACCTGTTTATGGCACTGTAGTGGGGAAACTATATATTTATTTTTTATTTATTTCTAGAAATTTATGCTCAATTTTATCTTCATGAAATTCATTAAAATAAATCCTGAAAATTTATTAATTTTGATCTTTTGTAGCCTTTTTTCACATATTTTTGATACTCAGGAATGGTTTTCAACCTTCCACCCAATGAATGAACTGCACTAGCTAAGTTTTACCTTACACATGTATCCAGTCCTGTAGTTACTTACCTGCAAATAAGTTACGTCATATGTACTCTTATAAGGTGTTCATTAAGCTGTAGGTTCTTTGAGCTGATATGGTTTGGGGTTTTGAAGCTACTTTCACCTGGGTGTAGCTGGGAAAGATGGAGACAATTTTAGGGAAGTGAGAGCAGTAGCTGCTTTAATAATTATGTGCTCATCCACAATAAATATTTCAGGTAGTTTTCTGGTGCTTTCTCTTAGGAAAAAATCCTGCTGACTGGATCCCTGTGTGCATTCTGCCAACTGCACCACAACAGCATCTATCAGCCACAGCCATGCACAACTCTTATTTTTCAGGACATCTGAGGGTGTGCACAAGTGTGTACAAGTAAATTTCATGGTTCTTGGGAAAAGATGCGTAATGGTGCCAGAGATACTAACGGCAACCATAAGGCAGATTGCATACTAGATCTGACTATGTTTCCAAAGAGAATTCTTTCTTCTATCGAAATGCTTAGAACTGAGGTCATCTTTTCCAGGAAACAGGAAGTCTGTTGGCAGTTTGTGACTTTTTAAACAATTATGCTTTCAACTTATTTTTCTTTTATATTTTTTTTTGTAAAGAACATAGCTTGAAAACATGCTGTTCAAAAAGGAAGTCTTAGAATCCAAGAAAACTTAGTTTTCATGTTTGAAGAAGTTAGTATAGAAGCTTGCATCTAACTCACCTTGAACAATGTTCAAGTTTTCCTGCCCTTGAAGGTGGTTCATTGCTGCCCATCACCATGGGCTGACTGCCTCTGCCCCTTGTAAAAGTCTTCCTCTGAACAATGACAGTAGCACAGTTTATTGATAAGTCCATAGAGGAGCAGTCCAAAGTAGACACGTAGGATGGGTCAACAGAATATCCCTTACTACTCTTTCATTTTAGGTTAAGTTAGACGAATCTTGTACGAAGCATTGAAGAGTAATGTGATGAGTTTACTATGAGGTTGCTGAGACACTGGAACAGGTTCCTCAGAGAAGTTGGGTTACCATGTTTTGCAAGTAACTCTGCATCCTTACTCCTGCCTGCTGCAAGCTTCCAAGGGATCATCCTGCACTGGGCTATCCAGCTCTCAGCCTTACTTTACAGGCTTAATGAAACACTGATGAAAAGCCAGGTTTTACTTTAATTAATCACACAGCAAGCCTGGAACAAGTCAAACTAAGTTACTGAATGCATTTGATATTTACTTCACTGACAGAAACTGGCCTCAAGCTACCTTTCTTTTCCTTTTATTTTTTAAAGGCTATTTTTTAAATAAAATGAATATTTATTTCAGTGACAGTCTAATACTTTGAATAGTTTTGTGGAGAGTTTGTGCAGGGAAGGTCTCTACTCAGATTGTTTCAGAAAAACACAGTTTTTCATCCCAAATTAGATGACAAGATGGCTTAACTTGAGCTTTTACTTTTTGAACCAGTCCTTGCTATGAGCTTTATCTGGTACTCTTTGCTCCTTAATTTCTTTACACAGATATTGAGGAATGTTTTATGGAAACAATGGAAATTAGCTTTCATGCGCAGTATCTGTATTTTTGGAAGAAAAGATGGTACAATATTTCCAAAGATTTGTTGAGTCTACAGTCAGGTTTTTTTTAACTCCCTCTTGGTAACAGTAAAGACTTCTGTTTTTTAAGTCTATACTTAAAAAAGGGCTGAGCTGATCAAACATTTGTTTAGGGCCAGTGAGGCTAAACCAACACCCAGTTTCTTTTTCTTAATGCTTGCTGCTAGTTGGTATGTCAGAGGAGACTGAACAGTAGAAAATGCGATGGACAGAATCTGAAGTTTCAACCCCAATGAACATCTATGTTAATGACTGTAGTTCACAGTATTCAAGAAGCCACAAGCTTAAGTCATGAAATAAAATATCTAATGAATAAACATAATTGTGATTAAATATACCTTTGAGGTAAAATTCTATTTTCTGATAGACTTTTATGTTTAAAGTTTGCATGGTGTAATTATGCATTTAATAAGACTGGATTACAGAGTTAAAAAGCCACTAGCTTCCATTAAAAAAAAACCAAACCAAAACAAGCAAAGAAAAAAGCAAAACAAAACAGTAGTTTGATGAGCATTCTCTTAATAAGAAAACTTTTACTACAGCTTAGTTTAAGGCGTTTAATAAAGGCTTTTCTGAGACAGATGCTACAGGGAAGTTTATGGTAGAATTATTCCCAAAAAAGGCCTCTCAATCAGTTCGTGTTTTTTGGGACAGTATCCATCTTAGCTTCCTTCTGCAGTTTCTTTGTTAACCATGGAGTCCCCAAAGAAATTTTCCATCCACTTGCTCAACAGCTCAGAAAAAACACCTGGATGAGAACACTTTTGGAAGATACGTGTGTTAACAGTCCCCAGGTACCTTGCAGGAAGATACAGATAGAGCTGCAGTTCTGAGCCTTCAGGATTCCAGACAATGAAGATCACTGATGTGACTCTTTTGATAGTAAATTGGGTAAAATGTCAAAGAAACAGCTCTTCTATTATTTTTTTTTTTCTTACGGTGCCAAATACTATGTGACATACTGCTAAGTATTGTGTGCCATAGTTTTTGTCAGTCTATATTGTAACATACCCCCCCCCCTCAACTAAACAGTAAAGAATGATAAGACTGTACAGTTTAGCATTTAAAAAGATGAAAAGCAGAGTTAAGAATGTGTGAGAAAACTTAATGTAGTTCTTTTGTCAGCATACTTTTTCTGATAGTCTTTAGCTGCATGATCACTTACTACTTTTACTCGGAGAATCCTGTCTCTTTCAATAAGCATACATATTCACTATTTCTATTAATCTTCCTCATTAATCATGTGGCCTTATACATTGTCCTTTATTCAGACTTCACAATGAATGGTGAAAATGATTTTTCTCCACAATGAAAGGTGAATTTCTTCACATTGAAGGGTGAATTCTCTGGTTATTTTCTCCAGGTGTTTCTGCAGTGCAGAATATTGGTGCTTCACAAATACAATTTTATCTTCAAAGAACACTAAGGGAATAACTGACACTTTTGTACAGCTTTATATATTTAAAATATAGCTCCAGTCAATTTCTGCTGCCGCTTTATTCAATGCTTACACAAATCTCAGAAGAAACTAATATTGTTTTTGCTGAAATGTTGAAGAAAAAAAAATCAATATTCAATCTAAGTCAGACATCTGGCATGAAAAATTTCAACTGGTAGCCTGATGGCTGACAGAGTTGTGTGCAATCAAAAGTAAGAGTTTTATTGTGAGAAATTTCAGGCAACCTGAACTGAAACAGCTTTTCAGCACCTGTTGCAAGAAAGCTATCATAAAAAAATTGAAATTAAGGGGTTGAAAAAGAAAATAGAATGTGTTCAGTTTTTTCATTCTGTGACACGATCTGCATTGCATTACTTCTGTTTTACTTTAGTGTAAGTAAGAGTGAATCTGATTGAAGATACATACTGCTTTATGGTGAACTGTTATATTTGAACTATACTGAACATATGATTAAAATGAAGCAAGTAAGGAAGTCGTGTGTTATACTTAATATTTAACAGTGATATTTTCAGTTGTTCCCAGAAGCCAATCACATCAAAGCTCCATTACCATAAGTGCTGCACAAACATGTTGTAAAGTGAAGACCCTGACACAGACACTATATATTTTCCTTTAGGCGTTTCTACATTGTTGATCAGCATCACTGAACAACATGAGGAGAAAGCAAAATAAAATCAGTATAATAAAATAAAGCTATAATGCAAACTAGGGATTCTTAGTATAAGGCCTAATGCAAAATAACTAATTGGCAAGCTGTTCAGAAGAAATTCTTTTGATTTTTGAAACACATGGTGAATTCGGACCAAGGAAGAGGAATACACAAGCCAAGGATCCACCTTTCTTCGGGGTTCCTTGAGCTAAATGAAATGAAGCTGATTGAAATGCTTATTGGATTTCTGGGGAAATCTGTCCCTGAGCAATAAATCTGTCTGAATGGAGACTCACCATTTATCAAGCTTACAGCAAAATGCTTTTGAACTGGTGGACTGTTGGCATAGGAACATCCTCATCTAAGCTAGCATTTCTGCCATTTATCATACGTGTTGTTTGACAACAGAGTGTGTCAGTGACATACCCTAGAATGCAGAGACCATGCCTAAGTGGGCATTATGATCTTGAAATCAAGATAGTAGAGGCAACAGAAATCCAAATATAACCCAAAACTGAAAAGAGGAGCATGGTGACTGGAGTGTGCCAGAGCTTTAGTCCAGGAAATAAGTCTACAAAGTCATGAGTGAACTGATGCAGAAGTGGGCCACAGGTCAGTTTTCAAACCTTGGAGATGATCAAGTGCCATATCAAAGCAAAAAGAGCCTAGAGCAGAGACAGGAAAGGAGGGAGAGCAGTTTTGGAGCTATTATTTGCTATATGAATATTCTTAACCCATGCTGAAGATGGCTGGCTGGCCTAAGTTTGACTTTGAACTGAAAGGGATACAAGAAAAAGCAAAGACTAGCAGATGAGTTTAAGCCACTCTCAGTGTAAACTTGTTGCTTACACTGCTACTTTGCCCTGCAGTGCTAGTCACAAGGGCTTTATGTTAATATGTCTAAATTCAAATTGCCTGCAATTTCTTAGCCAATTTCCTGTTGATGTCTCAGAAAAAAAGTAGGAATTGAGAAAGTATTTCAAGAACACTAAGTTTTCAAATTTTTTAGGAAGGAATAGTTTAGGAAGGAATTTTTTTATGCTTCAATAGGACTTCAGTCTTTAGAAGAAATCTGTGAGAACTTTTAGTAAAGCCTCTGATGATCAGTTCTTTCTCATTATGAACTTCGCAGGAGCAATATACCTTTTATAGATCCATGGATATCACCTTCTACTAAGATATCAGAAAGCAAACTGAATTAAAAGCAAAAAAAATTGAATAAAGATGTTGAGCACTAAATGAACTCCACAGAAATTTTATTTAGTTAGCTATGATCTGAAGATACTGTATAAGTTTAGTTAGCTATGATCTGAAGATACTGTATAAATTTTACTTTAAGTGCTACTATTATTAATAGGTATGCAGGTATCCAGGCAGCACTACCAGTAACAGATCCTAAACAGTATAAAATAATTTCCTTTGTTTCACGAGGAAGACTGATATATCAAAAACTGGTGCTGTTTGGACTCAATTTCTCCTCATTTATGTCCATATATTTTGACTGAAGGGTTAATAATTTCTTGAGGAAAAACCTGAAAATATTAATTGGATTCTGTCAGGATTTTAAAATTTTAAGATTGGATAAATAATTTTTTTTTTTTTTTTTTAATAGCTCTAGCTTTTGAGTAATATAGCTGAAATATCTGCACAGTATAAGTCAGATGACCCTAACTGGGTAATGATTTCATCTGCTGCTATGCATGGTCTGTAATAATGAAAAAATTGAAACTAGTGTCAGGTGATTCCAAAATATTGAGAAAGAAAAAACACTTATCTGTTTTAAAGTAGCTTTTAACGGAACCTTTGCCAGAACATTTTACATATCACCAGTGTAATAGTTACAGAAAGTCTATACCTGCTTAGCTTGTTGTGAAAGTCATGTAAAATGTGATTTAAGCTAGCATGTTTTGTTTCACAATCAAAATGAGGTAAAGTGAGGGAATGTAGATGTCAGTCATTGACAAGCAGTAACCCATTAAACTGTGGTACCTCCATGCTTGCTTACAATTCTAAAACTTTTAGAGTACATGAGACCTGTCTTCTGCAGAGGTTTGAAATTTATTCAGTCTTTAAAGTTACCCAGTAACTCTTCAAGCATTCATATTGGTTCACTTGCTCCACCACTCCTTTCCTTCAGGAAAATTTATGTAGTACTTATTTACTGATGTCTTAAAAAAGTGCACACAAGACAAAGTGCATGGGTGAACAGAGGAGAACCAAAATGGTAATCCTTACTTATGCTAAAGAAAAAAAGCAGTGTCAGCTTCTCAGTAGCCAATGAGCTGTATTCAGACATCATGGGACAATTCAGAGCTATTTTCTGAATTCGGTGATCTAATTTATAGATGATCTATGAGAAATGTAATTTGATCTTTTCAAATTAAGTCATCTGTCTAAATAAAAATAGAAAATATATCATTTCACTACTTTAAAGCCAGAGAACTTGCAGCCAAAATGAAAACAAACAGTAAAATGATTCTGATTTTGCCCCCTTTAAAGTCATTGTCCTCATCAACCTCAGATGATAGGAAAGGATTTTATAAGCACATCTACTTATACCACACATTTGCAAACAGAGTTTGTAACTAGTGTGGGAAAATAATATCATAGTAGATATATTCTTGGAGGAATGTGAAGGAATTTTTTTGGGGGGGCAGGGGTTAGTAATAATCTTGGAATATATAGGGGTTTGTAAGACACAGTTTAACTTCAAGCTATATAGTAGCTAAATCTCATTAAAACTTCCTGAGTTTACATAAAATTGTGAAATTGGAAAACTTGCACCTTTAATGGCAAGGTTCAGAAAGCCAATACTTCTGGCCTGGAATACTGTCCAGTTTCACCAGGACAGTCCTTTTTAGTCACAAGTCACTACTTTATGATTGCTGAGTGACCTCAAATTTCACAGGAGAAGTATGCTGGTTTGTGTTGGTTTTTATTTGTTTACTAATACACATTCATAGATGTTGTCTAACATAGTGCCAGGACACTTGGTCAAAACTGACTGGATTATTTCTTCTTGGTTTAGAACAATTTTGTTGAAAATGATGGTATTAAAAAACACCTCTAACTTCAGAAAAAAAGTCTTCCTTTTGAAATCATGTAGTAATTTCAGAGGATTGGGAGCAGAACCGGAAGACGACTGTATTAACATGATAACATTGGCATTTTTAAGTGTACAATATAAAAATATTTATCTCAGTTCAAAGCCTTCAAAGGCCAGGGCATTGTGTAGACCCTTCTACACAGATGCATTTAATATAAAACCTTGTTCTTTCTTTTGTTTTTATCACTTCGTCATTTGTTTCAGCCATTGCTGCTTACATACAAATATCTTGTTTACCATATCTGTAATGAAATCTACTTTAAACAGATAACATTTCTGTGTTTTGATGTCTATTGCCACTATTTAACTAGCAAGCTCCGCCTTCAGTAATTCAGGTCCTCCTGTAGTTAACTGATTGCTAACCAGGGTAATCCTGTGGATTTCAGTGGTTCCACTAACAGGTTTACAAACTTCTTTAAATCAGAACTTCAGTGCCTATAGGTATCTTGAAACTGGTAAGCCAAAGCTCAAATATACTTTCAGTGAAAAGTTCTTGACTGTGAACAAAGATGGCTCAGCTCATCTTTCATGTAAGTATGCTTTCATTGAAACCCACACTTTTTCCTGTTTGTGTTTCTCTGATACAAGTGTTTATACATTAAATTCAGTCAGAAAGCATTTGGCACGCAAATTCATTTTGATAAAATTCTGAGTAATGTCTCTTGTAGCTTCTATGTATCAGTAAGTGCATAACCCTAATTCAAGGCGACTGCCCCAGTGCCTGGCAAAATTACTGACTTCAGTGAAACTGGAATCAGGACATAAAAAAGTGGTGAATAAGAGATATGGAGTCCCAAAATGCCATAGATTTATTACAGGAGTATTCGTCTGCAAAGCAAAGTGTAAATGACAGAAAATATTCCAAGCTGTGAAACAGAAGTGATTGATAAAGAGCATTTGATCTTATAAGAAGGATTTTGAAAGATCTGGCGATTGGAATGGCCAGCGTTGGCCTACAACTTCTTTATACAGCTACTTATCTTCTTCAGCTCTTGGTCCTGTTTGCATTCTGGGTCCTCTGTGTGCCAAAAAACCCCACACATAATTGCTGTCAGTTGCTAATCTTGATGTACTCAAGGAAAGGAGTGGGTGACCTATTAAGATCTATGGTTCCTGAAGACTTGGGCCTTAGCAGATTAGGAAAGAAGGAAGCTTGCATAACTGTGCTAAACCTGTTTGTGAATCTGTTAGAAACTTGAACATCTGGTTTAAAATATGCAGTTTTTACTAAAGCAGTGGTGCAACTGACACTGTCAAAACAACTTTCTTTGGCAGTTTTGATTAATTCATTTTTTAATTAAGATGATTACTTCTATTCCTCTAGTTATGAAAAATTTAAATAACTGAGCTCACATTTGTGAACTGTTCCTTAAGGTGTTAGTCTTTTGACACACTTGGGAAGCAAATGCAAATAGCATAAAGCTGGTATTTTTCTATGATTTGTTGTTCACCGAACTATAAGCTGGGAACAACTAATATTAAGAATTGAAGTGAACCTGGTGACAGTTCCACGGGTGCATTTCACTTGGGGAATTGGCTAAAAATGTGCTTTGGAGCATGGTTTTGGAAAGGGCTCATAAATTAGCTAAGGTGAAAAATTAAAAAATAACAAATAAAAGAAGCTAGGCTCCATTACCCAGTGCTCTAGCAGATTTATTGGGAAGTCACCCTTTCAGCAAGTGTTTTTATAACCTAAACAAATTGCAAGTAAACATCATATTTGTATGTGACTTTTCTTGAAAGCAATGTTTCAAAGTGATTCATTATTGATTACATGCTTTGTGGTATACAGGCTATCCATCCTGCAGCTGTTTGAGGTAATGAGAGCAAGAAAAACACCTTGTGTGCTTTAGCAGAAGATAGCAAACCTGAAATAACTTTCAAGCAATATAAAAAGAAGGCTTTTACATACAACACTCATGAAATTTAACTCAACAAATGAGATGAAACTTAGTAGCCCTTCCCACTTGATTCCTGGCTCTGACTTTGTGCTTCAATATATGTGCTTTATGGTTACATACTGGGTTAAAATGTATTTGCATGTAAGTATTTAAAGCACAATCTCTGCCTCCCTGCTTAGGAGTAATGAAAAATATCAGCATATGGAAGAAAACTGAAAGACACATACTCATCTTTGTTTATAAATTTTCCTGATTTTGTTAACTTCTTTTTGTAACTTGCAGATGAGTTTTCTGCAGTAATTGCAAGACATATATAGTGGCATAAGGGATTATGTTAATATACTTAATAACTACCATATTAATTATTAAATACCATGGTAATTATTGATTATTATGTTTATAATATAATAATTAATATAGGTGATTTGAATTAATGTATACATTTTAAACCCCATAGTTCCACTGACTTTCAGTAGAACTATTTTTTTCACTTATTTTTCCCTGCCTGTTGCAATTTACAGAAGCAGGAAGCTGGCAGGGGTTCGAGGGGATCAGCACCATGGACAGAAACCGCGGGTCAGGCGGTGCTCAGCAGCCCCAAGACACCTACTCATCCAAAGGTCAAAAGCCTCCCAAAGGACTGATTGTCTGAAGCAATTCTCAGCCTGCAGCAGAGCCTATCATTGACATTGCAGATCAGCTTCAGTCACCTAAGTAGCCCATGTGTTGGGAGCAAGGGAAGAAAGACTACTGGTGTTCAAAGGTCTCATGAGATCTATGGCCTCGGGAATATACGCTGCAATGGAAAATGAGGTAAATCGTGCTTTACCAGCTAAATAAACTGCCTTGACACTGGTAACTCCTTGAAATAAGGACTGTGTTTTCTTCTGGTTTTTAGACATTGTCTGGCCTACTGCAAATACCCTTGAAATATGGTAAAGAGCCATGTTTGAAAATAATGGTCCAAGCAAGTCATATTAGTTATGCCTCCCCTACAGGTAAGGTAGCAACCATTACATTATTATAAACTAGGTAGCTACTAGGTGACTGAACTGCAAAGTTTCCTCAGCAATATGAGACAACATTAGCCAAATTAACAGAAAATTTTGCTCTCTTCCTCCCTTCCCATGGAGAAGAGCAACACTGGACAGTCTCACACGGAGGTGGGCTGGCCTCCCACACAACAGAAATGTCAAACATATATGGTATATAACTCTGTATTTACTAAAACAAAACAAAAAAACCCCCAACACCCACCCACAAATCCTGTCAATGGCATTAATTTTTCATTATTCAAATCCAATACTGATGTGGGAAATAATTATCTTTTCCATTAGGTGAAAGCCTGTATCAAAACCTGGTACTGTGGTGGCAGTAGATAGTGTCAGTGGTTCATGTGTGACAACTGTAATTAGAAACCAACATCATAGACATCTTCATGTGATGTAGTCACTCCAGAAACCCTTTATGGACAGTGAAGCCTGTGTTCACCTGAAGTGAAACACGTGGGGTCACCTCAATCTTTGAAGACATCTCCTCAGGACAAGACAGACTGTGCTCAGATTATTTCTCATGATTAAAAAGGTGACTGCTTCAGTAGTAGAGACATTCACTACAACTGCCTGGTTTAATCCAGACTCCTGGAACACTGCCAATAACCAGTATGCAAGCATCCAAAAGTGCCAATGTCTTTGGGAGGATTAAGTCTCTAGGTGTAGGGAGGCTGCTGGGAAGCCACTCACAAACCCACATCTGTCTGGAGGATGTGCCATCAGGCGATAGGTAGTATCTGAACAACACACACTGAAATACAACCTAATGGCATCTGAACTTCCTCTGCATGCATTTTATACCTCAGATATAAGCCCCTGACAGAGTATTATACATGAGACCAAACCTAATTTAGTTTCACATTCTCCTCACTATCTTGCATGCTGGTTTTACTTCTCTAGTTTATTTGATTTTTCAACACCACTCCCACTAAAAATTGCAACCAAAACAAGTGAAAAGACACTGAAAGCTGAAAAATATGTTTGAATTAAACTATTTTTCCTTTTTTTTTTTTTTTTAGGTATCTACTATTGATACAGAAAAAATAAGATGAAAAGATAAGAGATGAAATTTACATTATAGGATAGATGTGATTAAAGGAAAAGTATTTTATATTCCCTCTTTTGTATTGAGGGTCTGCTTGGAATGCAACCCTTCTTCCTATTAGTCCACTGAAAATCAAATGCAGAAAAAAACAATGCAGTATTGTCCTCTTGAGTCTGCAAACAGCCCAAAGCAAAAGTTTTGCTTCTGAAAATAGGAAGGCTGCTTTAAAATCATCCAGTGAAGTGGATGAATGAGAAAGACTAAAGATGAAGGCTGAAAATATGCTACTTAATTTTAGGTGTCTGATAGAGCTACTTGAGCCAAAAGTTGTTTGCCCTAAACTATGTATGTAACCAAGGAAGAGAAATGGTTTCTTCTAGAGACGGGCTGGAGCATCTACCGAGATCTCTTTTTCTTCCAGACTTTTCTGGGAGATTTTACATTATTAACCTCTTTATTGAGGTACTTCCATTCACTGACAGAAGCTATATGGTATGCACTCCTTTTCAACCTCCTCTCTGCCCTCTCCATCCAAATTAGTGCTTATCCCACAGTTTAAAACTGTTGATTAAACCGCTTATATGCCAGGAAAGGAGGCATGCTATTGCCACAACTTTCAACTATTCCTCTTGCATAAGGGCAGTTTCTCTCATGCAGTCATCAATTTTTATGATGCCATCAGATTATGATTTACCACCTGCTACCAAAACCTGGCTATGTAAACTCAATGCAAACAAATTTATTTGTGTATAAAGGATTTAATAGGATTGAATCATGTGTTGCCATGGTTAGGTTTTGCCATGTTGCCCATAGTCAGGAATACTCTTACAGCACCAGAGTGCTAGACATTTTACTAACGTCTATGGTATGCTTAAAGCTTGAAATCAGATAAGACAAAGTACAAGAAACTCTGAGTTTCACAAATGGAAAAAAGCACACTGTTCCACTTCTATTCATAAATATTGCATTTAATACCAGAAAAGTATTATTTCTTTATCATAGGGGATTATTAAGGCTGTGGCATTTCCGGTCTGTTGCTCAGAGGACATCCACAATTCTTGCTACAGAATTTAGATGCACCTGGGTACCAAGGATCATGGAGCAGGTTTCATCTTCTCCTGTTCTGTCCTCTCCTCTCCTTTCCTTTGCTCTCTCTCTTTTCCTCCTCTTTATGTGGTTCTCCTCCTAACATTATTTCCTCTCATTGCAGAGTAGGGCATAGCTGTGCTGTAATAACAGCAGATCAAGAAAAAGCAATGGTCACATTTTGCTTCTCTGCTTCCACATTGCTTCAGGGAAAATTGCTTGTGACAATCTTATTGTCTAGACTGAATCCCATCCCATCCC
Source organism: Psilopsiagon aymara (assembly GCA_024733675.1). Taxonomy (NCBI): domain Eukaryota; kingdom Metazoa; phylum Chordata; class Aves; order Psittaciformes; family Psittacidae; genus Psilopsiagon; species Psilopsiagon aymara. The sequence goes on along the minus strand of JANRGW010004342.1, from coordinate 12,614 downwards.
ATCCCATTCTTCAACAGCCAGCCTATGCTGAGGGGCCATTCTCCCTCCTGCTTTGTTTCTCACTCTGTTTGTAGTTCACTTGCAAAGAAGGAAGAGATGCTGACCACAGAAATATTCTTATTTTGTGTGTCAGGGCTTGCAACACTGGAAGCTGATTTATGAAGTAAAATGGTTTCATACTACCCTATATACCAGTGAGCCATATAGGTGACAGATGTATTAAAAAAAAAGCCAACAATTTATGTTTTTCCTAAGTATTACCCATAGCACAAAGCACAGCTCAGTTATTATTTACAATTTATTGTCATAGATAATTTACAGACTAACAAGTTACCACTCAGAACTGAATACTTATGTGTTTAAGCCTGTGGAGCTCATGTTTCATGTGTCAGACTGTGAACATGCAAGCTGCCTTGGGTCAGGGCAGACAGACAGGAGCATACAATGTGGAATACAATGAAAGGAAGGAATCCTTCCTCATATAGTCATGCTTCCACTTGAGCTCTGGCTTTGCTTTTCAGCCTTATCAGGCTAGACAAAAAGCAGAAATAATAAATCTGGGTAGCTGGTGTTAGGTATGTGCCCATCTTTCACCCATTCTCCTGGTCAGTGGGAGGGACAATCAGCAACCACTGGCCCCAGTCCTCAGCCTGTGGTATGTGGAGGTGGTGCTAAACTATAAGTGTCCCCTGAGCAGGCATGTATTCTGGGCTACAGTCTAGCAGAGACCCAGTAGCAGAGTTCAAGAAGGCCCTCACTGCAGTCTATTGCACACAGTTTTGATTATTCAAGAATAAGAATACTACTGTAAATAATACTTATTTTGAAAAAGGCCAAGGGAATGAGAGTAGAATTATTTCATAGCTTTTTGTCATTTTCAGTGCATTTTAATGGTAACTGTAATAAAAATACAGTTTTGTTTTGTCTTTATTTATATATTTTTTCCAAAGAGAAATATAATCTCAGTATTTCCAGGTTGAAATAAAAGTAAATTGTGGTAATGAATCACTGAAGTATGACCCATTAGGAACAATGAAATGAATGTAACCATGAACACAATGATTTTTGGAAAGACTGAGAAAAATCACTGACAGCAAGGAAATACTTCATACGGACTTGACACTGACTTTCCAGTTTTCTGTCTCTCCCCCATTACTTTTTCCCCTTTCCATCTCTTTTGAAAGAGCTACATAGGAGGGGTAGCTCATTGTTAAATGACCTGAGAAAACAGGCAGAAAAGAGAACAGTGCAAGATAGTTTCACTTGTACAGATGAGCAGACAGAAGAACAATAACAAGGCAATCAATTGAGCAAACAGGGGCTGTGGCAGTAACACAAATTGTTATGTACACGCAGTTCTCAAAATCTGACATGCAAATAAATTTGTAGGGGAGATATTAATAAAGAGATAATTCATATAAAATAAGTTTGCTTACAGAAGGACTTTCATCCATGCCTATAAAACCCTAAAATACTAAAAAAACTCCAGCAATCCTATTGCTTTATGCAAGATCTGGACTCTGAGCAGAGCCCTTTTTCCTCATTCAGTTACAGTTTTAGACTAGATCTTTCACTGCTTTGAATTGCCATGCTTCTATGGCATTCATAGGACTTTGTTGATGTTCATTACCTGAAGTTTGGGTTCTTTGTACTCAGTTTAGTGATTGTGAAGATATCAAAATATTTGAAGCCCTATCTGTTCAAGATATGAACACAGCCTGGAAGTGTAAACTTTCCTGCCGCACACAAAGGCATTAGGAGCAAGCAGACAGCAGCAGAATCGAGTATATAAAGATTATAGGATATTCTTGTTTGTAAAGGTATGTTTACAAGAAGGGACTCCAAGAGGCCATTTAGTCTATTTTCCATTCTTGTTTAGCCTGTAGCTTCTTAACTGGCAGGAATTTCTCTTAACATGAAAATATTGAAATGTGTTTAAGTACTTCTTAGACATGGTTTGTTCAGAAGATGTTTAATGCATGTATCTGGTCAAATTTAGTAGCAGCTGATCAGCTAACTCCCTCAGTGTCACATGAAAACCATATTGATTAGGAAATCTTAAAAAATGTTCCTTGATACTGAATACCTGGCATCCATAGGTTTAAAAATCAATTCATTCTTTCAAAGTTTGTATCAGTTCAGGAAACCACTTCAGTAGAAACAGAAAATCCACTGAAGCTAGAAAATGTTAACATTATGTTTAAAATTAAGAACTCAGAACCATAAGAAAAAAAGTATGGCCAAAACTAAAATAAATAAAATAAGTCATGTGTTTCTGCAAGGTAGGAATAATTATACCAAGATCAACTCTGAAAAATATTTGGGCTCTGAAAATTCCTGCCTAAAGACCTTCCAATGTTTTGACAATGTCTACAGGCAACCTATTTTAGGTCTTGGCTCAACTATCAGAATCTGTTCTCTAATGTCTATCCATAATCTAAATGTTTGTTATTTAAGCACAGTGTTGCCCACCAGTGAAGAGGGGGTTCTTCCTTCCTAAGATAACTACTTTGTACTGCAATGTGTTCCCCTCAGTCTTCCTTTATAATTACTTTGATTTATGCTTGTTTTCCTCATAGGTAAAATCAAATGGCCTTTGATCATTCTTTGACCAAAACATTCTTTGTTTTTTTTCTCTTTGTTGAGTTCTTATCTTCCTCAAAATCTTGTGCCTAAAGCAAAATGCAATATTTGAACAAGCTTAATATCATCGGACTGAGTCTATCAATAAGGTGGATTACTTCAATATTTCAGGGGTTCTAATGTTGCTTTAGTTTTGTCAGAATGGTGCTTTTCCTTTTACAGCTGTATTGAATGTCTACATGACTTCCAGCTGGTTTATAATTTTAATTCTTTTTTTTTTTTCCTCCTTTTTTTTTTTTTTTTTTATTTGGTGTGTCCCAGTATATGCAGCTAGAAATTAAAGACTCGTGTATTTTCTGTACTGAATATAGTGTCAATTTTGCCACTGTTTTCAGTGGAGCCTAGAATTTATTGCAAGATAGGTCAATAGAGAAGTTAATCATAAGGAAACATTTTCTTGAAAGTTGATAAACTTCAAGCTCTGTTCTAATTTGAATTCTCTGTTAGCAACCATAATATACATTTACTGTGCTTTCCACTAAATGGAGAATGCTGTTTTTAGTAGCATGTATATACATATACCAATTTAAATTTAGTAGCTAGAAATTGCTATTCTAAATACCCTTTTTTAGCATATGTCCTGGGTTCAGCAGTAGCAGGTATTTTTCTCCTTTTTAATAGCTGGTGAAGTGCTATGTTTTTGACTTTTGGCCTGGGAACAGTGCTGATAACACCGGTGTTTTCAGTTGCTGCTCAGTAATGTTTACTCTGACCAAGGACCTTCAGAGCCTCATGCTCTGCCAGGGAGGAGGGGAAGCCGGGAGGAAGCAGAGACAGGACACCTGACCCAAACTGACCAAAGAGGTATTCCATACCACAGCACGTCATGCCCAGTATATAAATTGGGGCAGTTACCTGGAAGGGTGAGATCACTGCTTGGGTCAGGCTGGGTATTGATCGGCAGGTGGTGAGTGGCTGTATTCTCTTCCTCTGTATTTCTCTTGTCATTATTATTACTGGTTGTAGCAGCAGTGGTTTGTGTTATACCTCAGTTACGGGACTGTTCTTATCTCAACCCGTGGGAGTTACATTCTTTTGATTCTCCTCCCCATCCCTCTGGGTGAGGGGTGGGATGAGGAAGGGGGGGAAAGTGAGAGAATGACTGTGTGAGTTACAGCTGGGCTTAAACCACGACAGCCTAAGATCTCAGAAGAAGTTAAGTAGAAGTAGCCTCATGTCAGTTGAAAATAAAAACAGTGGAAGTGGGATTTAGTGGGCTGAGTGAAAAAGAAGGAATGTAAGTCCTTTAGATTATGTTTTTTGATAAAAGCAGAGTTGTGAACCAGGGCCGAAGCAGTCTGCATGTTGATAGCACACATGACAAAACACAAAGAAGGCAACTGGCAAAGATAAACTTGCTAAAAATGGTCAGTAAAGTTATGGTGGTAATAGCAATTGCCAACTGTACTGAAAACAGTTTTTTAGCACATAATTTCATAAGCATTTCTTAGTCAGGAAAACTAAACTAATGACGGTGTCAGGAAGGCTCAAGTGACTGTGTGTAACAAAAATATTGACAAGTTACAATTGTTCAATCACATAGAAACGTGAAAGCATCCTCACTTTAAAAACGGACTGTCAAGAAAGCATTTGTCCTAAAGTGGTCAGGATATACTTGGTGATTCCCAAATTCTTTGAGATATCTTATTCTTCACAATGAAATATGCTTCTTTCATTTCAGTGAGACTAAGAATCAATAGGAACATGCATCACAATATATATCCAGAAATTGATTGTGGCAATCTGTTTAACTTCAGTTTAAGAAGGCATTATAGGGAGATGCATTTCACAACAAGTGGAATACTTCTTGGCACCTATTAACACTTCTCTGTAAACAAGCTTTACAAATGGAAATGGCCTTATGGACATTTAAAGGAGAATGCTCATATATCCTTTGCAGTAAGTGAAGGAAAGGAAAAATCCAACACCTGAGTGTTAGAACTTGTGTTGCTTAATATTTGACTCAGCTTCCAGCCCATTAGTAGGGCTTATATTCAGCTGTTAGCATACAAGATGCCTGCTTACATGGTATGGCATCGTTTGCTTTCCACTGTCATGCTGAATCAGCTAATATGTCCCATCTCTTCTAGGTAATGCCATGTTTAGGAAAGAGCTAATGAACAATGTTATAATGTAGATTTTAGAGCAGTTGTGAGAAGAAAGAATCACAGATGCAGTTGAAAGCTTGTTTTACTTTAAAAAAAATCACCTTTGATTTTTGAGCTTTTTAATATTTTCTCTGTTTTCTAAAGGCATTTTATTCTGAACACACTCCCATCAGCAACATGGTCAGTCAAGAGCATCTGGGGAAATATATTTGTTGTATTAAAACCCCACATAAATATTCCCACATTTGCTTTGTGGGATAATGCATAGCAGCTGTATTGTAAAACCTCATGCTTTGCAGAACACAGTCCATCAGAGGAGGCATGTGTTTTGGCTCATCTAAGAGAGAGATGACTATAAATCATGAGGTGGTGATAGGAATTGTCTGGGAAAGCTCTTCTCAGCAGCAGAGGGTTAGAGGCACAGAGGAGAGCTCAGTGGGAGGGCACTTTCCTGCCTGCCTGTCACTCCATCGTGGCCCTTGCACTGTCATTCCTTCCCTGCGCCCCTTTAACCATATGCTCCTGATTCTGATTTCCTGCTCCCTCCTTCCCAGGCAGATATGTCTTTGCCTCATTTCACCTGCCTTTGCCACAAGCTGAAGAGCTCCCCATCCCTTTCCTACTCTGAGTAGGCTGCGGGGTTACTTTATTTACTGACACCCCATTAGAGAAGTGCATGCCGGTTAATGGGTGCGATCTCCTCAGCAAAATACCCCGAAAATCCTTGCTGCTTTTCTCTCAGGGCCATGCAATGCTCAGTATAGGTGAGAATGAGTGCCTTGGGATCATGAAATGATTTTTTAATGGAGGTTAAGACCTTGGAGGTGGTGAGAAGCACAAGTGGTTAGTGTGCGACACTGGATCTGATTGTGTATCTGCTTCATATTAATGGAAGTGGGAAGCTGCCAAGAGAGCTGTGATTAGCTCCCAGGCAGGCAAATGTAGGTACCTTCCAAACTCCACTGGGATAATTCAGCTGCTTTGACTATTAAAAAAAATCTGGAGAATAAAGTGTATTTTATAGCCACCTCATGATTTCTTTAGCTCTATTTGGCATAGGAAGGCAAAGCATGTGGGCTGAGGTTTTACTTCCCCTGAGTGGGTGTAAGGGGGCATGGATTGGAAACTATTGGAGAACTTGGATGCCTTATGGAACTGAAGCCCGGCTGTTCCCAACAGTCCTACATGTTGCTGTGGCTGGGTCCGGCAACCAGAGGGTCTGACCCTGCTCAGGTCTCCACTTCTGGGAGTTAGCAGGGATGGCTGTAATAGGAATGGACACTGCTTTTGAAGCATATTTCTGTCTAGTACACAGGGCAAAATCTTTGGTGGTGAGTCACTAATATGTGTGCAAACATGGCACTGAAAGTAGATCAGCTTCCTCTCAGGTCTGAGCAGAAACCCTTAATATTGATAGAATTTCTGCAGTTGCTACAAAGATGCCCACACATCTTGGTTGCTGCATATAAAAGCTTCACACAAACTACAAACCCAGCTTTTCGTTGCCTCCATGAATAACGGTTTTGAATGCCACTAAATATATTATGGAAATATATTCTATATTTGGAAAGGCAAAAAAGACAGGAGAATATTTACTTTGTCCTGTGACTCCAAACTTTCTAACAGAAAACAATTCTTTACGTCAAAATAAACCAGTAAGGAGCAAGGAATAATCTGGGAAAATTGTTTGATTCCAACTCACAATTCAGACCTAATGTAGGCAAAAGTTATTAACCTATTGGAAAATTGTGTAGCTGCTGTGGATAAGCTGATGATGCTCTCAGTGTCGGTTTTCACTGACCTCAGAACAAAACTATATCCACAACCAGATCTTGGAGATGGACATTTGCTTCCAGTTCTGGTTAGACTCTCATACATCCTAATCATCACGGACTTTATACACACCTCAGATCTTTACAGGAATGGAAACCACATTCAGAAGGGAGTAGATTTACTATTAGCTATTCCACTGCTATTGGTTATTGGCATATCCTGCCTCATTGGTTAACATGGGGTGGCTTTATCTCAGCTTCACTTAGGGAAAAGCTGCCTCTCAATTACCTTGTAGTAAACACAAGCAGTAATCACAGTGCAGCTAATGCATTACAAATCAATATCTTACTTTGTTCAGTGGTGTCTTATTCCTGTGCTTATAACCAAAATGATGTGCCTGACGTCTGTCGTGTGGCTCTCCCTTTCCCTGGCAAGTGACTTCAGCAGAAACCCTGATACTTTAGTGGCATATTTTAAGGATATATTTAGCTTTCATGATCATGGGCTCTGCTTTTTGTTTGTTTACATGGTGCATATCCCTCTGGAGTTGAGATGATTTATACATTGGCATAGAAGGGGAGGACTGGACCTGTTCCTTCTGTAGCAGAGCCAGCATCAGAGCAGTTCTGGTGCTGCTACTTGTGCTAAGCTTGTTATGTGAATAAATACAGATGTTCCATTTCTGACGCTTCCAGTTAGAGACCTTTTACAAGACTTCTGGTCATTTGAACTAGATGACAGCTTCCCAGAATTTAATAATTTCAGATGAATGATGACAGAACTCTTGTGTGTCTTGAAGACACTTTTTCTTTTTTCATGGAATACACATCACATTTCATTGAATATACAAACATGAATACACATTTTTAAACAAAAAAATACCTTTGCACTTGAGTAATATTGGTAACATGAGTTTATTAAGACTCTCTCTTGGAATACAGTGAGAATTTGGGTCCAGCCATTGGTCAGTTAGAAAATATCAGAGATTAGAAGTGAAAAAATTTCATCTTTAAAACCACTCCTCACCAAATGATGAGCATGTGGCACTATTATTTCAGATTTTAATGTTAAAAAAGAGTTTGGGAAATGAAAAAGAGTAGATTGCCAGAACAGTGTGAAGTTAGGTTTGCTGCCTGTCCTATTTATTTCATGAAATATAAATACTTCATTGCAAGGTATAAACAAGATGCAAATATTGATATAAAACTATATAAATTATACTTCTATGTGGTACATGGTGAAGTGTAGTTGTGAAGGTAATTCAAACTTTAATGTCTAAAAATAAAGGTTAGCTCATGAAGAACAGTGAGTAATGAAATAAAAAATCAAGAAGAGCTTAAAACTTGTGTCTCTTATTCTTTGCATTATCTATTCTTTTGAGGCAAGCCAAGAAATGACAGATCTGTCTTGCAGAAGAAAGTTAAAGAGAAAAAAAGGAGTAGGAGCATTAAACAGTGAAGCCCTTAGGAGTGATAGAGTTTCACAGAAAGGAAACTGGGGAGCAGTTGCAAGTGCTTTTGAAGAAGGAGTGATGCTGAACTTCGAAATGTGAAGCTAATCCGTCTGGAGAAAAATTAAGCTGACACACATGTGTGCAATGGGAAGGAAAAACCTCTAGAGCAGTAATACTGAAAGAAAAGCGGATGTACAGATAAGCATATGCAGTGCAATATAGCTTAAAAAGAAAAGGCAGGTAGCACATGCTCCTGGATGCAGGGGAATGTGAGGACATACATCAGATGCTGGGAAACAGAAGCTCTCTTCCCATGTGATGCTGTTGGCTCTAGGCCGTGTTTGTTACACATGATTAGAATTACTCCAGAGGTAAAAGGGATTGATTTATATAAAAAGTTTTTAAAAAGAGAGAAAAAATTTCATCTAGACTGAAGAGAAGGCTCCACAGAAGTGCTAATTAGCAATTAATTGGCGGGTGAAAGCATCAATGGAAATAATTGATTAGTAATTCATATTAAGCAATCAAATAATTTTATAGTGACAAGCAGAATGAATATTCTGATAACGTGATGTGCTCAAAGGGAGAGAAATGAGTCAATCCCTCTGAGGAACATGTTAAAAAAAAGAGTGAAAAAGCAAAGAAAGATAAAGAAAGCATATTGAAAAAACAGTTGTCTGTGCTTAAATAAGAACTTCGTGTGAAAGATATTGAATGCTCGGGCTTTAAAGGCTAAAGCTCCAATTAGTACCTTAGAGCTCTTTTCCCAGATATTCCTTGAATCACAGTCAGGTTTCTGGGAACCCAATAGGGACGGCAGCAAACGTCCTGGTTTCATAGTGTTTCAGAATTGCATTTGTGTTAGAGCAATGAAACACAGCCCACGAAAACCAGGCTTTCCTTCCTTTTTGGGAAGGTCCTATGCACCTCTCGGGGGCAGGAAGAGTGGGAGCAGAAAGAAAGAGGGCGAGCAAGGCACAAGGCAGGCCGAGGCTGTCTGTCTTTTGCTTTTGAGTGAGTCTGTCGGAGAAAAAGAAGTAGTAGGGTTCCACCTGCCGGTCAAACAATTAAGCCACTTGCTCCTGGGAAAAGGGATGGGGAAAGTTTCCATTTGCGATTCTCTGTTTTAACCTGTACGAGGCAGATAGAGACTAGCAGCCCAGGTCTAACCGCTTTGGATCAGTACCCAAAACCAGTCATAGGTGCATGCGATGGGGGTTTAATTACTGTAACTGCTTCTCTTGCAATTATTTTCTGTTGAGGATAGTGGATTTTTAGCAAAGGTTTCCAGATTTCCTAATCAGCTACAGATCTAAAAGCAGTTAGCTCAGATCTATTTGCATGCAACCCCTCCCCCCCCCCCCTCTCCTGTCTATTCTACTGGTTGCTGAAATTACTAATACAGCTCTTGGGAAGTCCCTCTCCCTTGCGGCTGATAGCTTCTGAGAGTTGCAGGTCGAGATGCTCATTACCTAATAGGAAGATTTTTTTCTCTTGCAAGAGCTAACCTGATGCCTCAGCACTGGAAAATGAGACACAGTGCCATTGTTCAGGTGTCACAGAAAATAACAACTTGTCACTTTCAGGAGCTGAAATTTGAAACAGATGTAATAAATTACTGCTTTTCTGTCTTCTTTCAAGCATTACCCAAAATACTACTGCAGCTGGTTGAACCTCTTGCAGATCCCACCTGATCTGACTCATGACCTTGTCTGTTGACAGTCTTGAAATCCAAGAAGCACATTTTGCTTCTTTGTGATTTTTATCTCAAGTGTGTCCTTTGTATTTAGACATCTCGGGACAAGTGCTGCCTCATACTAGGGATTTGAACTGCTCCAAGCCCTGCTACAACACTAGCAAAAACAGTTGCAGGAATTTGCTGCCATGCTGGGATTCTCCTGGAAGAAAGAGGAGCTAAGTATATACACGTATAAAATTCTATCTATACATTATGTGAACATAATACATGTAACATGTAGTATTGCAGTTACTTATGTTATTTCCACTGATTTTCACCCAGTTTCTTGCCTTCTCTGGGGTATTGAATTGGATGTAAAGTAGAAGATACTTGAAAATGGGGTACAGACTGCTAGGAAGTCACTGATTTCCTTTTTCTCTCTGAAATATACATCCTCATAATACACCCTACAGCAGAGCAAACCAGTAACACCAATTAGTGAGCATGTTTCTAACAAAACTTGTGCATGTCAGGAATACATTCAGGAATTACAAAGCAGAAAGCAACAGTAAAAAGAAAAAAAGATCATGAATGCTCACAGATGAATCTTCTGCTTCTATAATGTCATCACAGTACCAAAAGAAAAAGGCAGGAGAGATCTGTGGAATTCAAAACTGCAGAAGTCAAGGATGCCTGCAGCCATAGTATGTAAACAGTGTCTAGTTTTATGGTGGAACTGATTAGAAGCACCACTTGTCCTCGAAAGAGCCAGCTAACAAATTTTAAAATCAATCTGCAGCAGTATAAATGTTCAGTTGTAAAGGCTCATCAAATCTCCAGGCTTAAATGAATTCTTGTTACAGGTTAACCATGATGTAAAGGTATCATTAGTCTTCCTTCAGCACCCTCTTGGGACTCACTTTCTCACCTACTGTATATTAATCACATATTTGATTGGGGAGAGAGATACCACCTTGTGGAACTGGTTAAGTGTTCCCTCTTGATTTCAAATCTATTGTCTTAGAAAAATACTGTGCTTCTGTAGTGCATAAAGATAAAAGTAAATGTCCTCTGTGTAGGACTGTTGAAATGAGACTGTTGGACATGCTCATTAGAGTGAATAACTGGCATTCAGTGCATGCATCAAAGGTCAGTCCGAAATAGAGATCTGGACCTTGCAGCAGCTGGGGAGTTTGGAAGTTGGCTTCTCACTTTCCAGCTCCAGCAAGAACATTCATCAAATGCAGGAAGTCAGGTTCTGCTTTTGGCTTTGTAGTCAGAAAAGGATATGGACCCGGAGATTATAATGAGTGTTTTAGTGGTGGAGGATGAGAAATGCCTCATGTGCTAGTCAGTCATTAAGTTTTAAATTAATTTTATGAAGATTTGAATTATTTTTAAAGTAACATTGGCTTTAAACCAGTTGGACTGCAGTAGTCTGGTTTAGGTTGCTGCATGGCCATATACAGATACTGTCTGCATTTTAAAGTGAAGGCATATGACTCAGTTAATGTGAATTATTTTTTTTGATGTGTTGTTGCACCAGAAGCTCATGTCAGGAAGATGTAAATAATTCCATTGGCTGCCGGTCTCCATACTGCTACTTTCTATAACACAAAATTAACTGAGATGTAGCTGACAGAGAGACCTGATCCAAGCGTCCTCCAAGATACTCTTCAAAGTGGAATAACCATATCCCATTTACAAGTCTGATTTAATACAGGACTGACAACAGCTGCCTAGATTCTGTCATGGGAATTTATTAATTCATTCATCTCACTTAGTTTTTGTTAGGAGAGCTAACTATGGAGTGATTTTTCTTTCTCAAACACCTTGAGTTTTGCAACCACTGGGAAAGCCGTAGCCACCCCTATCTCTGTGAACTGGAAGAAAAGAGTAAGAGAAGAACGACCGAGTGAAAGCCACACAAAAGTTTTGTGTGCTGTGCAGGTCCTGTTCTTTGGAGGAAGAATGTAGCAGTCCGTGTAATGAGGTTAAATGGACTCATTCCTGAGGATACAGGTAACGGGGGGCGGGCTGCGACCGAGAAGCACTGCCCATCACGGGCTCTGCCTGCGCCGCCGCTTCGCTAGAGGGAGGCAGAGGAGCGGCGTTGAGGGCGCAACCCGGCTTCCCCCCTCACCCAATCCCTCTGGCTGGCGCTTGGTGAGGCAGAGTCCGGTTTCATCTTATTTTAGCCCCTGGAAAGGTTTTCTTCTGCGGGAAGGCTTCTTGCTAACCGGCCTTTAAATCTTCCCCTTTCCCTCTACAAGGGCCCGTGGCTGATTGAAAAGACTCAGCGGTGGCTTTTGCAGAGACGCTTGAGAATCAAAATATACAAAATGTAGTGCTGCTGCATATAGTGTAAACCCTTGTGGCACACTGGCAACGCTCCAGATGCCGGGATAATTTCTCCCTTATTCCTGCTAGGGAATGGATGACTAGGCATTTGTGTGCTTCCTGTGCAAGGAGAAAGTTTATCTTCAGGGCAGGCAGGGAGCTGGCATCTGCAGTTTGCCTTTCTTTGTGTTGTTTTGCCAATGCCATCAATCTGCACCACCCTTTATAGGAGTGAAAGGCAATCTGAGAACAGTAGAGTAGCTACCTTAAATCGAAACAAACCCACAATGAGAGATGAAGTTTGCAGCACAAACACCACTTGTTTCAACCATCTTTTCTTTAGACTGCCCTGCCCAAAGAACGGAATGTGGAGTTTTGGGAGGGTGGGTCCTGGTTTCTGAATAGCACCCCTGTTCAGGGAGTGGCAGTGTGGAGGTGTCCAGCGCAAATGGCTGAGGCAAGTGCTGATATGGAAAATCTGTTCCGCCATCCCCGGACATGGAGGCAACACCCAGCTAGGAAGTGCTGTGGATACCTCTGGGTGGAGAAGAGAAGGCTGCGTGGAGACCTCATAGCAGCCTTCCAATATCTGAAGGGGGCCTATAGGGATGCTGGGGAG
>JANRGW010004341.1:8380-22056 GCA_024733675.1 Psilopsiagon aymara | reverse complement strand
CCCCCCCCCCCCCCCCCCCCCCTTAATAGAGGGTGCTTAAAATGAATGGATCAGAAAGAATACACAAAACCAATTTGTAACCTACTTCTTTTTGTTTCTGTGGGGCAGGTTTGGTTACAGTCAGCTCAATGAGTTACTGAGCTGCTGTGACTCTGCTTCTTCTAGAATCCCTGAAGAGGGACTCATCACCTCCGTGGCCTTTCTTTTGTCTGTCCCTCTCAGCGATCTCTGCGTGCAATGCAGGCATGCTGCTCCTTGTGCCTGCCTTGCTCTTCCTTCCACCTCTGGAAGCCTCTTTCCCAGGGGCAGGCTGAGTAATTTCCAAGGCAGGGAAAGGTCCTCTCCTCCTTTTAGAAGGTTGTAACAGACTCTGCCTCTGTCATGTCCAAGAAGCAAGGTTCTAACCCGAAAGCAAACAAGAGATATTGCCTGTTTCAGAGAAAAGATGCTATCTCTGTTTTGGCTGCAGACCGCTGGAAGCTGGGCAGCTATGACAGGAGACATATAATTTTATGTTTGCCTTATTTGTATATTTGTTCCCACATTACTGCCGCTACTTTCCCTCTTGGAGACAGGACTCTTGCATAGGTGAACTTATAGTATTGCCACCTATGGCTGTTCTCATATTCCTTTGATGAATTAATTATTTATGCAAGGGGACAGGGAGAGATTTCTGGATTCACGGAATTCTGTCATGATTTAAGACTGCTGTTTGCTCAAGCCCCAGTGGAAGAGAGAGGTTCAAATCATAAAGCTTGAGGGAGCTATCCTGTTTTTTTTTTTTTTTTTTTTTTTACCTTCTTCACCTATTGCCTGAGCTTATTCTGATATCTTTGGTGCCATTTGGTGATTCATCTGAACTATAAAGGTCTAACTCATTAAATGATTCACCTTACTTCACTCATTATATGCCAGAGGGCATCTTCTCAAGCTATACCAAGTTTTAGTCACAGACACTTAAAAACAAAACCCACAGCAGCTAGATGGGCACTTGGCTAAGTAATTTATTATTTGGGGTTTTCACTGCTAATTAAATTCAATTTTGCTATTACTAACCAAAGCAGTGTTAGCAAAAACCCCAAACTTATGAACTTCTAATAATTTACACTTTTATTCTTTTTAACTAGCTGGCATGATTACTATGATCTTTCTGGATATCAGGATGAGTTCTGTAAATCAGCATGCACTTCTGTCATGCAAACATCCTACATGTAAATTTTCCATGTTGTCCTTTCTCTAAAGCTAATATCACTCAGTATTTACAGGCAAAGGTTATCTTTTTTTCATGAGATCTCATTTATGTAGTTAAATCTAGTCTCTCTTGTCTTCTGTTTTCACTGTGGTTTAACTTCAGTCTGTGGGCTTGGTCTGCAAATTCAGATGTTTTTGAGGAACTGAAAGTCTCTTTTTGCAGTATCTTAACTAATTGTATCTTCCATCATTGAGGAAAATTGTGACTTAAGTAATGGGATAGTAGGGAAGTAATTGTTTTCAATTAGTTTAAACTGGATTTTGTTTGGTAGGGCACATTGTGCAGAGCTCCTTTTTGGTTTTTTGATATAGTGTTAAAGGAGAAACATGTTCAGCTACTGTCAATACAAAAGATTCCTGTTATATTGTCACTCCTTTGGATACCAGCTGTCATATTTTCTGACTCATTTCCATAACTTACAGAAAAAATGTTGACATTCACATGAGAAATTAAATGCCTTAATTGGAAAGGGCTTCAGCAGAACAGCCCCTCTAAATCATGTCTACAGAGAATGTTATGTAAATTGTAGCAAAAATTCTGTTTTAACCCTCAGAGAGGCATGGCACCTTAAATTCAGGGAAGTGGACTGGACTGGAATTTTCTCCCATATAATTTCATCCTGCTTTTAAGTGGACACACACAATTTTCACTGCCGTTTACATAGGCGAACTAATCATTATAATAGAGTTGAAACTGAGTGACACTTGGCTGATAGCTTGCTTAGTGATAAAGAAAGGGCTGCACGGCCCTGGAGAGCTTTGCAAACTTTCTAAAATTTGCTATTGAATTGCAAAATGTTTGAAGTTCCCTATCAGTATTTACTTGGCTTATAAACGCTGAATCTAGTTTTGTATTACTGCAGCCTACAAAGACTTTAACAACTAACTTCATCCATATTCTTTTCTGCAACATTTTCAGTGTGGAACTCACTGCAGCAATGATTCTTCCCTAGCAACTTTGAGACAGATTGGCAGGCTTAGTATGTGTAAAAGCTTGTATGAGAGTTAGCAGTGAGGTAATCAATGAGAAAAAAACTTAGAATTAGAGATGTTTGATTAAATTATTCAATGCTAGAAGATAAAATAAAAGAACTAATATTGCACAAGTGAAATAAATGTAGTTGTATGGTTTGCTTTTTTTTTTTTTCAAATGTGCAGCCTAGAAAGCTGCCCAAGAACTCTAATGTTATGCCAGAACTTTTTCTCATCTGTTAACAGTGATAAATAGATTAAACCAAGTTTTAAATAGATTAAACCATAGTTGCCACTATCCGATATGAAAGTGAAGTTGTACAGAAGTCTGACACTGTTTACAAGCTGTAAAGTTATGTGTGCAGAAACAAACTTGCCTAAAAATTAAAGTTTTTTTACACATAGAGAGGGAGAAAAAAATTAAATACTCATACTTTGGAAATGTTTTGTTTCAGGTTAATTTGTGCAATAGTTAAAACAAAAGGTTCATCATAGAGCTACTCAATGTTACTGAGGAGTTATTTTACAAAATGTTTGGGAAAAAAAACCCCACATCAATTTAATAAGCTGGTGTATAGCTGGTTAGTGCTTAAGAAAACACAAAATACTGGTGAGACAGTCAGCTATTAAGCTATAAAATCTGGTGAATGACATAGGTTTAAGAAAGCATAGGCTTAATGCCAAAAGCCACATCGTTAAGCTTAGCACATCCCATATTTCACATCTGATATAACTATATGCTCACTGCAAAAAGTGCACATTTTCTCTTTAATTTGTCACTGATCTAACATTTACCTCCAGATTACCTAGGCTCGGTGATATTAATCAGTTTCAGCTGAGGAGCACTTGTAGGTATTGCCTGCTAAGTAATTGTTCAAGTGATACTGAATTATCAATTGCATTTAAAGCTGTTAGAAGCAAGATTTTATTTCCCTTGTCTTTTTTTTCCCTTGTATTTTTATTTTATTTTATTACTTCATAAAGCTTTCCAACATGGCTTAATAGATTAAGGAATGACATACAAAACCTGGGAAGCAACGTCTGTGGACCTTTTCTATAGAGCTACAAATATCACTTAAATAATCTGTTGTTGTCTGGAAGCTCCTTCACACATTTCAGTAAAGTAAATGGGTTTGGTCCCCAAAACATTTGGATTAGGGACACCATCTCTGTATATGTTAGGTTCCCACTTTCAAAGTATCAGTGGTGATGTTATGCTTGTGACATTGTGGGCAAAAAAGGGAATATTCCTAATATGTGGAGCTAAGAATTTATTGTTAGTTTAATTAAAAGTTGTATCAGTGTCATCAAAACACAACAAACAGTAATTGCTTATCCTCTTATGATAATACATGCACAGTCCAAATTATCTAATTAATAAAAAACAGCACTCATTAACTATACCCACTATACCGTTTAAAGTGTAAATATAACCAAACAAAATCCAAAAATACTCTCAATACTTTCCCTTATATTCTGATGTTAGGGTCACACTATGATCCTCTGCAGGGTGATAAGGTTCGCAGCTTTGGGCTGGGTAGAGACAAAACATAGCATTGATACCTTCAGGTCTTTACAGGGATGAGTGTGATAGGGTTCTCTTCCTCCTCTTTACTTGGAGGTGAGTAATGTTGATGTTTTCTTTTTCCCTGTACTTGTGTCCATTTGAGCCCATTTTTATATGTTTTCTAAAGCTTTACACTTCACCTTTTCAAATTTGATTTTTCAGCTCTGCATTATACCATATTTTACCATATGTGGTATGTTGTATGCATGTTACACACTTGCTTCTTATGCTTTTGTTACCACTAAGTGAGTTTTGACAGTCTCCTAAGTTTGCTCTGTCATCTACAACTAACTACAGTTGAGCTGCTGATAAATCTGGGTCATTCAGTTTCATTAGGTGCAGTTACTCATCCTGTGCACTCTTGTCTGCATCAACTTCTTTGTTCTTACTGTTTTCCATTAACTATCCACCTACATGAAGCTGTGACATCGCTTTCAGTGACTAAAGTGACTTCTTTAGCTCCTGACCTTATAATGGTAAACAGAGCAATGAACTGACAAGTGTTCAGCCTGATGTAGTAATATATAGTAAGTTTAGAGCCATAGTTTTAGGTAGCCCTCTTTGAAAGTCCTCCGCCCTTTCTGGAGACCCTTCCAGGTCTTTGCATCTGTCCTTGCAGGGGATGATCTACAGCCCTTTTCCTCAGGTGATATAAACTATAACTGTCAATGGAGTTTGGCATATTTAGTGCTTTTTGCCTCCTTTCCTTTGATTCGTCTGTTGATCATTTTGAGAGTAGTGATACATTGGAACACGTTCCCTAGAGAATTTATGACTGCGTCATCCCTAGCAGTGTTCAAAGCTAGGCTGGACAGGGCTTTAAGCAACCTGGTCTAGTGGAAGTATACCTATGGCAACACGGTTGGAACCAGATGATCTTGAAGGTCCCTTCCAGCCCAAAACGTTCTATGACTGCATGATTCTATTTTATCTGTTCTGGCGTGCAGTGGTGTTGGTTTAAGAAGTCTAGGACTTTTACATTGAGGTCAAGAAGAGCACTGCATGGGACTGACCTGCTGGCCTCTGAGTATATAGCATGGACATTTAATTGCAGAGTAAAGATGTGAATTGTTGCTTTAAATTGAGAATGGATGTAGTCATTTAAGTGATACCTTTGATAGTGATGTTGAAAAAATCCTGAATAAGGGTTAAAAATAAATACTATTATGTAATAATGAAAATGTTGCAATAGAACTAAATTGATGCAGTCAAATTGACTAAGACTCACAAAGTCTGGTCCAGATCTTACTTACTACTCCTTCTCAGCATAACACTTTGCTCCTGAAAATAAAAGAAATCTGCTTTCCATGATCCTTTCAGTCTTAATCTCCTATAGGATAGTTTTCAAAAAATTCTGTCCTTGAGATTGCACAGTCATCTTTAAAAACATGTAATTAAGCATGGAAAATATCCTCAGTCCTTGCAGCTGTCCATACACATGGCAAGAAAAAAAATACAAGAACTGCAGCAATTGTACAAAAGCTGCACTAGCAGATACTTTATTGCTAACTTCTGGAAAAGCTGACCTTTCCTTTATCTCGATATTTGCATCTTCTCAAATTATTTTTGGTTCATAGGATTCAACAAGGTTATGGCAATAGAGTGTGTTTATTTACAGTGACCTTTTCTGAGATAGGCCTGTAAATTTTTTAGCTTTATGGATTGGTGCAATATACACAGCTATATATCTGTCATCACAACTTCCCTGTAGATGCAGTGCCTAGCTATAGCAATCTCTAACTGTATTAAAGATAAAACAGTGCTTATCAGTTGACAGCAAGTATTACTTATAAACATTCAGCATGATTTCAGAATGTATATTTTCAGGGATGCCTGATAAAATAAAACAAATTGCAGAAACTGAAATACAGGACATTTTAATTCGTATTCACAACTACTGATGAAGTGTATTCCGTGAGTAGAGCAAGCACTACTGAAAATGTCTTTTATTTAAATTTTTCACCCCAGTATTTCTATATGCTTGTATAAGAGTATAATTGAGTATATGCTTTACATAACATTAAAACTACACCATAGTTATATGAAGGACTGGCACATATCCTTTGGTTAAATTTGGAGGGGTCCTGGATTTAGGCAGGCTTCTGATCAAGCTGTTGGAACACAGCAATGGAATACCCCATATATTCAGTATCATGCTGTGTAAGCAATTATTCAAAGGTAAGCATCAAATGTGTTTTAGCTGGTAAGCCTGTAATGGACATTGTGAGCTAAAAAGGTTTCTGCAGTTCACAAAATGTCACTGTGGCCATTTTGACAAATAGGTAGTTGTTAAGATCGCAGAAAAAGAATGTCATGATTTGCTCAGTGACAAATGTTTAAAAAATCAATGTGTCCATCATTTGCAAATAGAAGCATTGTATTTCCATCTGGCAGAAGGTGGTCTAGCTTGATTTAAAAAAAACGCCCTCTCTACTTGTTTCTCAGCCACTATAGATCTGTGACCTGAAGATTCCTCACTGCTATTACATTTCCTCCTCACTTCCTCTTGTCCTGCCCACTACTGTTGTGACAAAAAGTTTTCTCTCTGCCCTCTGAAACAGCCTGGTATCTACCCAATGACTTGCCAGGACCCCTTTAGTCTTCTTATTTTAGAGCTAAATATCTTAGATTCTTTAAATTTTTCCTCAAAAGTCAGCTTTTCAGAGTGTTGATTGGGCTTACTTCTCTGCCGTGGATTTCCTAATGGGTGTGCACCTTAAAGTGTGTCTTGTCAGGGTTTACCAGGGATAAAGAGATAAGAGATTACTTCACAGGGTTTACTATTTATAGTTCTGGTTCTGTATTTCAGTGGGTTATTAGGCTCAGATGTGATCCACTGTATTTCTTGAGTCTTTTCTGCAAGACTAAGGTGTCCAGTTGCTTCCCACTCTGGATTTGTACAGTTTTAAGTCTTCTTGCCTAAGAGTAGTACCCTGTGCCCATCTTTTTTTGAGGAGCATACTGTTTTTCCCAGGCCAGCACTGAGATCATGCAAGTTATCCTGGCTTCGGTTTTCAGGGCAAATGTCTCAAGTGCCATTTCAGTTTCCACAGAAGTGAAACTTCTGTGTACCCTCATTATTCAATATATTATTTCAAATTCTTTGCATGTGAAGTGAATATACAGTGCCTACATGTTCACATTGTTAGGAGGAAGCTTATTATACTTTCCAGCTGACCTACTAGGTCAAACAAAATTACTTTTACTAAAGAATATATTTTTTTCTTAATAAGCATTTGAAAAGCCTGCAGATAACACGGTATTTTTTTTCATTCATTTCTTTCTCTTTCACCTACCTTCCTCACACATATTCTAGACTTACATTTGATTCTATTAGATTGTTTTCTGTTTTCAAGTTCTTCTGCTTGATTATTTCAAAATAAGGGTTTTTTTTTTTAAAAAATAGCTTTGCAATTGTATCCTTCTCATCATATGCTACTTATTTTTCCAAAGTTGGTTCTCCCTACTGGGTAAGTGTATGAGAAAAGCAAAGCACTAAAGCTATTTCCACTGTTCTTTGTTTCCTTCCAAGCAGAAGACATGGGAATCTTTTTCTATGAAGAATGCATTGTAAATTTGAAAGGTGCATTTTACAATAAAATTTAATTTTATTTTTGCCAAAATAAATAGAAACCCTCGCAGTCTTCAACAGGTACCAAAGCAGTGCAGATACAGAATTTAGATTCAATTTCTCTCCATGATATATTTCCAGAGCATCAATTATTGGCACTGAGAAGCAGTAAAGGAAATGATCCGCAGAACCATAAATGGGCTTTGCTTTCACTACAGTAATGAGAAGTTATTTTTTTAAATTATTTCTATTTCTCTTCCTCCTGGTTCTCTTTTGCGGCTCAGTAAGCTAGAAAATAAATGGAGAGAGAAGCTAGTCTTCAATGTTTCTTAGTACTTTAAGTTCTTCAAAACTGCTTCAAATTGAATCCAGGGCAAATGCAAAGCTACCCAAATATATAAAACACTGATACAGTACGTTCACTGTCATGAATATACTTAGAAAAGCCTTGGAAAAACCTTAGAAAACCTGCAGGCTGCTGCTAACATTGCAGTTAAATTTGACAAGCGATTAGGGAGAGAGCAGTGGATCAAGAAGCTATGGCATGCAGTAACTACTGTGGCCTTCAGGCTATGGAAGAAGACTTCACTCTTGTCTAGCTGCGGGAGTGCTTGAAGTCAAACCATGGTCTTTAAGGGTGTTGTGAACAAACATCTTGATGAAATCCCCCAAACGCCTCAAGAGGCTTCCTCATTTCTCCTCTCTTCTCTGCACTCCAAGAGATGGGTAATTCCTCTTGCAGGCATAGCAAGGCAAATAAATACACTCCAGATAGGCCATGTATGTAGAGACTAAAACAAGATCTTGCAGCCAGAAATGGCAGCTGAGGTATTTGAGCCTCTGAAGAGCACTGCAGGAAGACACCTCCCTTGTCCATCCTTGTTCCTAAGCAACAATACTGTAAGAAACAGCATTGTTCTGTCCTGCAAAGCTGCATGTCTGCACTTAATGCATCCTGATAGCACTTCATGGTGCTGGAAAATGCCTGCTCTATCTGCTTTTTGTGCAATTCAATTATATTTCATTAACTTTAGTGAATAATTATATCCATATTGCACGTTCAAGTTGATTTTTCTTTTTTTGTGGAGGCAGGAGGGTAGAAATAATGCCAAGATATTATTACAGATTGTTCCAGAACTATTGAGAAATCGCTGTTCTTTAATTTTTTGCTTCATTGTACTTACATGAAAAATGTATGCGACAAAATATAATGTTGTCACTTACATTTGCACAAAATAGCACTAAAATTCTGCTGCTAAGCTCCTGACCTGCACATATCTGCTTCCCCTTTCAGTATTCCTTTTACAGGACCTGCCATCATCTTTATTTACTTAAGGCGGAATTGGGCCCAATGTTCTTCACTGGAATTTAGAGAACAGCCAACACGACAGTTAGAAGACAGTAAGGCAGTGCATTTCCATGACCCCTTTGTGTTCAGAGCAAATAACTATTAATGTGCATACCGAGGCTTGCTTTGTTTTTGGAAAAATACTAAACCAATTATGATAGAAAAAAGGCGTGGTATGTAGGAACTGACAATTCCCTCTTCACTTTCTTTTGCTACTTTGGGAACTCTGGGAGCACTCCTGTCCCTGTGGTTGTAACTGGCTTTGCAGTGTCTATACATATACAGGGAGTCCAGTGCACAAAAAAAACCCAAAACCCATACGTTTTCAATTTATGCTGAAATCCAGCATTCATCCACAGCAGTATGAGTATTACCACTCTTAGGTCATTTCTGGAGTCTCTGTCTAGCGAGTGGTAAAATGCCATTCTTCACAAGGAAAATCGGGACTAGCTATTCCTACCCTGCTTTCTTTTGTGGTTGTTTTTGCTCTCTTCCTCCCTTGCAGTGTGATGCTCATGCATGAGCTATTTTTGACTATACACTCTGACAGATCAGCGTGACCAAAGCAGAGAATAGGCTTGCAGCATGTCAGCTTTTCTGTCTTTTGAGGTGAGCAGAGTGCACTGTGAGGCATGGTTCTTGGATCCAGTCAGGCATTCCGATCAGATTTTACTCAAAATCTGTATTGGGAACTATATAGAAGCTGAAGCTGCATAATTTGGGATACAAAATTCCTTAATTTTTCATCTCTCTTCTTAGTTTTAGTTTTGTTTCCACCTATACGGTGGTATTTCTGCCATTACATTTCCTAGTCCTTCATACCTGCACCCTTACAAGGATTTCCCTGTGTCTCCCTGTACATTAAGTTTGCTCCAGGCTAAAGAAAATTTTATTGTGAAAGCCACTTATCAAGGGAAGAGCAATGCAGCCGTGTGGAAGCTTTATAAGAAGAATGGTCATGGGGAGAGAACCAGGCAACAGAGGAGTCTTTTGTAGTGCTGGAAAGTGTGGTTTCAGCCAAGCAGAGGGGGCAGAAGCCAGGTTAGTGGCACCAAAAGCAAATCTGAACTGGGAAGATGGCACTTGGAGATGCTTGAAAGGACAGAACATGTAAATGGCTAAAGAGTTTGGTAGCACTGAAGTGCTTTGATTTGGAGCCAAACAATGCAAGAAGCATGATTTCACTGTGGCACAAACAGTGCAGCAGAATACAAACCCACCTTTAAGCATGAAAAGCCAGAGCTAGTGCAGGCTGGTTTAGATCTCCTTACCAAACAGACCAGCCAGAGTAACTCCTTAGCTGCTGGTTTTGGCTTTCAGGCAGGTGTGGTTGCCCACAGTGAGCTGCAGTATTTTCAGCAGACCTTCCTTACTGATCACAGTTAACCTGAAATTATCATTTAAAGAGTGCAGTGTGTCACTGAAAGCTCCTTAAATACGTTTGTGAGAGCACAATGCATTCTTCAATTAGGGAATACCTATGTGACACTGTATATATTTTTTTGGGGAAAATAAACATTTACAGCTTCATGAACAGTGAGAACCTTTGGGGGTCTTTAATTCTTTTATATTTAAATAGGATTTAAACGGAATATAGCTTAATTTTAAACT
Source organism: Psilopsiagon aymara (assembly GCA_024733675.1). NCBI lineage: Eukaryota > Metazoa > Chordata > Aves > Psittaciformes > Psittacidae > Psilopsiagon > Psilopsiagon aymara. The sequence goes on along the minus strand of JANRGW010004341.1, from coordinate 11,736 downwards.
GTTGGATGTTTTTTGATCTCTTTCTTCTTTTAACTTAAATGGAAAAACTCTCATGAATCAACTGTAAATTGAATGGCCTAAAGTTTTGTGAAACAGTCTTCTATCTCTGAATTTTCTTAACAACTGCTGAAGGCTTTTGGAGAGGGCTCACTTTATTCATCTATCTACTTCATAGCAGGAGTCTATTCTCCCTAGGTCACATTTGCTATCTGATTATAAGTTTGTGACTTAAAGTTGTTTGCCAGCAGGGATTGTTATTCTTCTTTCTTCCTTGTTTTTTCTGCATTTCTGTGAATCCATCACTTCCTGACTGTGAATATATGAAATAGGATGAAGCGTATAAAATAGTCACAACAAAGTGAGAAATAACTTGAAGCAGTGGAAGGCTTTATTTCTATGGCATTAAAAAAAACCAAACAGCAAACCCTTAAATTATGTATCTTAGGGTTTTGTGTAAAAAAAAAATAAATATCATCTGCTATTTTGGAAAAAAATTGAGAAGAAAGAAAGAGGAGCATCGTTCTGAGGAAAAGTCCACCCAACTGCTTTTTCTTTCACATCTGAAATCCCATTCCATTGTTTAAGATAAATGTGCCAGAAGAATCAAACAGCTAAAGCATTTTAACTGTGCAGAGAGAAAATGAGCCTTGCTTGGACCAAAGATCTGTTAATTATATTCTCTGACTGATTTTACATTTGATTTGCATTTGCTTTCAATCAGTTACCTAAATATGTGCCTTAAATCACTCCAGGATGCATAGAAGGATCCTGTCTGGAGGAAGCCTGTTCTGCCATTGAAAGTCAGTTCCTCTTCTGTTTTAAAGAGATTTTCCTTTCCTCCATTTATCTTCCTGAGCAGCTAAACGGTGAATCTTTAAGGCTCTGGGGGTGCAGCCAGCCTGTCAGGTGATCCAGAATCCTTCTGTTTACCTCCTAAACACCTAAAGGTTTCTCTGTGATTCAGCCATTGATTATTGGGGTAACCCAAATATGCCTTATTTGCCATTTTCCTTTTCTAATTTATTTTAATTTGAAAGCAGAGATCATTCATCCTGCAATATCTGTGAACTTGCCCTGTCAGAGATTCACTTTGAAAAGGGCGAGACTCTAACTTTTACTTTAGTAGCCCATAAGAAGTCTGTTAAGTGTACAGTGTTCTCTCTCTTTCTCACACAGGCTGGATTGCCATGTTGGGAGCCATTTGGCTGCTTGTGCTAGCAGATATCCATGACTTTGAGATGATACTGAACAGAGTTGAGTGGGCAACCCTCCTTTTCTTTGCAGCATTGTTTGTTCTCATGGAGGTAATAATCTATGATTTCTAAAGCTTGAATAGTTACAGCCAATTTCAAATGTGAATTATGTGCTTCTGCATATTCAGTTCCACTGGAATATTGTAGATTGAATGTATTCATGGTAGAACAGAGAGAAATTGCAGAGTGGTGGAAGCTGTCTGAACATCTTTGATATTAAATTTTTCAATCCAAATTTGGTATCACTCATTCTCCTGCTGCGTTTGCTGAATTTAGCTGACATGATTACTTTTATACATGTGGGATTTTAGTTTCCAGGTATGTTGGCAGTCTATGTGTGCATAGTTTATATATGTTTATGTGATTGTTTTGCAATTATTTAGACAAGTGATAGGAAAAATAAAAGAACAAAAATAAACTAGAGGTGGAAAATGTTCCAAAGGATGTCTCTACTGCACGCTGGCTAGCAAAAGGGCCTAAGAGATTTCATGAGAGTATGGTTCGATAGGATAATATCACTGATTTTCAGATTGGAACTGCAATTAAAAAAGATATGCAGTACTTGAAATGCCTGGCTATCTTGCTGTGTAGTTTCCAGGTGTTTGTCTGGTTGACTATCGGAAACAGTCCAGCCGTGTTTGTATCCCATTTTATTTACTGTTTGATGCTTTTGTATCACTCAAGAGAATTTATCTTTACCCCAAATTTGTGGATAATTCTTTGCATGAATACTCATATTTATTGGCAAATTAGGCTTTTTGAGTGCTCAGTAGTTTTCAGTAGAAATTTGATGGGTTTAAATGATGCAATAATGTTCTACAAACATGAATGACAAAACCCAAGCACTGCCATGGCTAGTGAATTGGCTGAGTGAGCAGCCTGGGAAAAGCCTGTAAGAACAAATTTACTCACACAACCTCCTTCCTCTGCCTCCAGTAATTGCAGAGAGACCAAAAATTTGTAAATTTGGGTCTATTAAAAAATCATCAACAGTAAAAAGAAGAAAATTTGAAACAATACAGAGAATAATACAGCTAATTCTAATTAATGCCAAACTGGAAGGCAAAATCTGGTAACCTCTGAGAAGATGAATAGAAATTCCGATTAAGAGGATTGTTTTCAGGCTACTAGGTTCAAAATTCACCAGAAAATATTGATTTATTGTGCACCCATTAGTACAGGCAATGTTTTGTTCTCTACCTTACCAGGCTCAATATATCTTTGTATTTTCTAGCTCTTCTAGGGAATCCTTACTGAAGCCATGGGTTTTTTTTGATACTGCTGCAGTAACAGTTTATTAGTTGCATTCCCTGATGTATTTATTGTTTTAGCTTGGATTGAACGTTTGTAATTTTCTTTTCCACTGCTGTGTGACTGCACAATAACTTAGTAAAACACATAAGAACTTATTTGTCATCTACCATCAGACTTCAGATGCAACTATTGTAATTCACAGAACTTTGTTTTTATGATTTCTCAGGTCACTAGTGAATAGTTTGATAATGAAAGAATATTTTTCTTGTCTGTCTAGAATAGCAGCAGTTTAAGGTCATGAAAGAAACTTGTACAGAAAACCAAAAACAAAGTGTAAGATATTAAATTCTTCCACATAAATGAATGAGAAAAATGTTCTGTGTAACATTACTGCTAAAATTGGTCTGAATCTATTACAATTTGGACTTGCAGGAGATGACAGTCCTTGCAAAGACATTTTCCTTTCATTTAGGTTAACAATGCCATAGAGTAATAGAAAGGCCTGGCTTGGAAAGGACCTTAAAGATCATCCAGTTCCATCCCCCCTGCGATGGGCAGGGACACCATCCACTATACCAGATTCCTCAAACCCCTGTCCAAACTCGCCTTGATCACTTCCAGGGATAGGACAGCCAAGGCTTCTAATGTCATAGAATCATAGAATAGTTAGGGCTGGAAAGGACCTTAAGATCATCTAGTTCCAGCCCCCCTGCCATGGGCAGGATCACCTCCCACTAAACCATAACACCCAAGGCTCTGTCCAACCATCAGCGATGGAGCATTCACAACTTCCCTGGGCAACCAATTCCAGTGCCTCACCACCCTTACAGTAAAGAATTTCTTCCTCAT
>JANRGW010004340.1:0-12427 GCA_024733675.1 Psilopsiagon aymara | reverse complement strand
TCCAGGAGCAGAGGGAAGAGAAAGGGGGAAGTGAGTGAACAAACTGCGTGGCTGATTTATGGCTTAAACCACGACAAGGACAAAAGAGAATATCAAGCAATTCTCTATCATTTTGTGGATTGGGTGATTGCCAATGCTACGTGGCATACCAGTTCATATACATTCATCTTTGATCATCTTGCAAGTTTTATTTCTTGGAGATGGAAACAGATAACTTTTTACCTGAGGAAGCTTTACCTACAGAATTGTAATTTGTTGTTATATAATACATGTGGGTTGTCCAGGGAAGTTGTGAATGCTCCATCGCTGGCAGTGTTCAAGGCCAGGTTGCACATAGGCTTGAGTGATATGGTTTAGTGTGAGGTGTCCCTGCCCATGGCTGGGGGTTGGAACTAGATGATCTTCAGGTCCTTTCCAAACCTAACTATTCTATGATTCTATGTCTCAAATGAATTTAAAAGTACGTATTTTCTCACTCAGTTTTCATCATATTTTTTGACACTGTTAAAGCATCCCTTGTGATAAACATATTTTGTCTTTTTTCATTGCTTGTCACAATTTTCACTTGTCCCAATATCTGAAAATAGAAAAGGCTAATCTATGAAAGTATTTTACTTCCATGATGAAATGGTTTTATGCATTCCTGTTGATTGAGAAAGCATATGACAAACTCAAAAAAAAAAAACCAAAACACATAGCCTTCCAACACTCAAAGAAGAAAGAATTAACTGTTTTCAACAGAAAAGTGCTGGTCTGGATGATTCAGTGAATGAAAGTAAATAGATGAGATTAATTTTCACTTGAAGCAAGGGTGAGGAATGATACTTTGCATATATATCCACCTAACCGACATGTACCTGTCTAACTCAGATGCAGGTCCTTTTTCTGTTAATGCATTTGCTTTGTTTTCTCCAGGTGAAGGAAACCATAGGAGAGATGTTTAATTGAACTCTGGTGTGGAGAACAGATACAGAGAAAGCAGAATGACTTCCAGCCTTCACTTACAAATTAAACAAAATCCATAGGGACCTTTAACTGGCAGACATTTGGAGGAAATTAAAGTCTAATGTGTGCAGTTTGAATTTTACACCCACAGATATCAAATATATAAAGACACTAACTTCTTTTCTTTTGCAGTGAATTCATAATATATGCACAAGGTATAAGGTTAAATCTTATGAAGTAAGGTAAGAATTCAATATCAAATCATTCACTTGCAATATAACATGAGCCCAGACATTCTCAGCCTTAAACTGTTTAAATAAATGACTAACACCTTTTTTAATGTGCAAAAATATGGCACTACTGCAGAATTAGAGAAGGTCCTTGCTGAATACTATAATGTGAATTATGCCCAGGAGAATACAGTAAATGAGGTTCTGGGATGGCATGAAAGCTCTTATGCATAAGCTTTCAATATCTCTATCCAGTGAAGAAAAGCGTTTTACGTATTTCCTGCTTAAGAGCTTTGAAAAATACTTCAGCATCTCAGGAGAAAGAATATCTACCAGTAATGGCATAGCGTGAGTCTGGTCACAGTGATTACAAAGCTTGTGTGCTTTATGATTCTCTTCTTTTTTGTGGGTTATGACAAAGACGTGCATGTGTGTAAATGACAAATCATGGTTTTATTATATATGTTTTGTTTCTGTCCTAAGCTATCTAGTACTCTAGTATCTTTAGGAGAGAGCAACATATGCAGTCTACTTTGTATGGCAAAATGGTTTGGGAAAGCATTGGATAACCGCATGAATGGACTTTTTTCAAGGAGCAAAAATGTCCAGCTGTTTCCTTAGAAACTTGACACTGGATACCAGCTGAAAATCTCACTGGGTTCTCCCTTAAGTGGTGCCTGAAAGTGGGATTTGTGTGACCTAAATGTTTTTTTATACCTGAACAAGCCTCATTTTGTAGTGACTGAAGAGAGTCAGCTATTGAAAATCAACTTAGGTGACTAATCTTTAAGTTTTTAATGCTAACGAGATAAATTATGACCCAGGTTCTTACAAACACTAATGCTTCACATTACTGAATTGCTTGAAACAGAAACGTAGCACTTTGTGTAAATTAGGCCTAGTTGAAAGCAGTCTTAGCCAATGTGGATAAGTTTTAATTTATTCATAAGATAAGGGAGTAGCTAAACAGAAAAGTAACTTATATATAAACCTTTGAAGCAGTGTGAAATCTGTGACTCCTGAGATCATTTGAGATAGAAAGTCTAAATGCCGGCACCAGATGTTTGTTGAGCATCCAGTGAATCTGAATGGGACCATCAAGATTTGGGTGTTTTTTACCCCATTTCCAATATAGACAGTGTCCAGGGTTGCTCAGCAAGAAAATCACAGGGACCCTAAAGGTCTGCAACAAGGTCAGGACCAGCTCTTTCACTTCCAGAGATGCCTGAGTAGAGCACTTGAAGTTAAAGTTGACATTAACTTGAAGTTAAACACATGGCGCATCTGGAATGCATGTTCTGACACAGCAGTTCCTCCCAGAAATCACGTTCTCTCACAGAGAACAGGAAAACCATGTAATTTGTTAAACTGTGTACATCTGTGCTGAAAGTGTTAAGGTATCTGAATCCACTCAGTCTCCATGCCATCATTTGGTCTGAAACCAAATGATGTTTAAGCACTGTACATATGTGTGCTAGCATAAATTAATTAAAATTCAAATTATCTAATCTTGAACAGATTCCCAGACAGCTAGCCTTAAATTGGTATACATAGCTACATGGTTTCACCTCTAGACCTGATCCAGCAGCTCCCACGCTTAGGTACATATTTTTCACACATAACTTCCTATTTATATTTCCTGTATTTTATAGCTTTACAAGCATGGAACTGAAATTTCCAGCAGCATGATAGATAAAGGTGAGGTGTTTGAATGTTAAAGTTCTTTTTTGAATCTAATCTTTTGTGAGCAGAGAAAATTAATACTGAAATTTATGGTAGAATTTTGAAACATTCTAATCAATTAAAAACTGGGGAAACTGAAAATGCCACTGACAAAGTTAAAAGTAATGCAAAAAAGTAGTCACTATATCTCAACACAGAAACATCCAGGACAGGCACATGTAGTGATTCTGTACAGCTTTGTTAGATGTCTGAGTCAGTTTGCTCTTCTCCCTACATCACTGTATGATATGAATCTTCTGGACACCATTCTTTGCATGGAGTTTCTCATTGCTAGCCTCAAATGTCCCAAATGTGATAGACTTCAGTCTGTCAATCTTTTTGCATCCATTGAGCATGGCTGTGCCACTTCATTGGAACTGTAAAAGAGTATTTTCTGTAAAATAATATAATAGTAGTAAATCTACACTTGCAATTGTTTCCCTACTGGCATAAGAAAGCCCAAACTTTGGTTATCTTTCTCTTTTTCTTCTGATTTCCAGGAATGTGTGTTTAGCCCAGTGAAGAGAAGGCTCCAGAGAGACCTTCAAGCAGCCTTCCCAGTACCTAAATGGGGCCTACAAGAAATCTGGAGAGGGACTGTTTAAAAAGTCATGAAGGGATAGGACAAGGGGGCATGGCTTCAAACCATAAGAGGGTAGATTTAGACTAGACATTAGGAAGAAATTCTTTACTCTGAGGGTGATGAGACACTGGAACAGGCTGCCTGGAGAAGCTGTGGCCGCCCCATTCACAGAAGTGTTCCAGGCCAGGTTGGATAAGGCTTTGAGCAACCTGACTGAATGGAAGGTGTTTTTTTTCCCTGATAGGGAGTGGAAAGAATGTAGTAATAGAATTTCCCTATGTTTAGAATTTTGAAAACTGTAAAGAAGAAAAAATAATTCATTTCAGCAAACAAATATTGATTTTTAATTAAATTGAATTGAATAATTTTGCTTAAAATAATCAGAAATTAATATATTTAATTTTGAAAATACTATAGAAATGTTAATTTTAACTTTTTGCATCTCCTGTATTTTTAAAATTACTTGGTCATGATTTTTAAAAAAGTATTAAATATGCTTCCAAGATGAATGAATAAAATTGGTTTTATGTCAGCAATCCCTATAGCCTAGAAAACACAGAAATGCCTAGCGCATTCAACATATTATTCTCTGCCTCAGGGGTAACATCAATGTGTATAAATGCCTAATGGGAGTAGAAAAAGAAGATGGTGTCAGACATTTCTGGTACCACCAAGTAACAGATGAGAGCCAATAAATACAAACTGAAATTCAGTAAATTCCATCTAAGTATCAGAAAAAACATTTAGCAGTGATGGTGATAAAGACTTGAACAGGTTGCCCAGACAGGTTTGGAGTCCTCATTCTTGTGGATATTCTAAACGCAACTGGACAAAGTTCTGATATACTTGTTCTAGTTGGGTCTGCTTTGAGCAGAGATGTTAGACTATGTGATTCCAGCGGCTTCTTTCAACCTCAGGTGTCTGTCATCCTTTGAATAAAAAGGCAATAAGGCACCTAAAGTATTAATCCAGGTATTTAAATGAAACAAACTAATAAATATATAAACAACACACACACACACACACACACACACACACACACACACACACACAGAAAACCAACCAACAGACAAAACCCACAACAGGTTACAATCAAGATATATCTCCCCCCTGAAAAGAGTTTCTTAGCACAGATGATAAGACTGACAACTGCCTTGGTGGAACATTTTTCATTGAATTAGAGCAGAGCTAAGTAAGATCCCTGTTTTCCATTTCTGTGTTTAATTGGTGTTCAAGATGAAGTCTCTGTATGCGTTGAAAGAAATCCATCCTGACATCTGCAAACTAAACCTATGGTCCTTGCAGTTGTGAAAGCTGCTGTGAAATAGTAGGCCAGAATGACAGCTGTACTGACCCTGGCATGAAGGGAGGGAGCTAATTACAACAAATGAAGAGAATTTCACTGACTGGGCAAAAATTATCTTTGCATTAGTAGTAGCACATATTTTACTCTGGCCTCCTGCTCCTGCAGCAGTTTCTTGAAATGTCTGGAAACAGAACTCTCAAGGTGGTCATTGTTTCTTTTGTTCTCTATAAAGCATTCATCTACATGCTACTAAAAACAAAGCAACTGGTTGTTGTTTGGGGGTCTTTTTTTGCATACATTACACAGAAAGAAGTATGGAAAACCAAAGAACATCAACTAGGAAAGCAACTTGCAGAGTGTACTTTTTCCTTTACCTTGTATCAACATCAGAGATCCTCTCCTCAGCAACCAAGATACTAAATAGTGCTGTTCATTCACTGTCTTTCAGGCTAATAATTCTGAGAATGGTTTCATCAAACAAAGTTAACAGCAAGGCTGAATGCATTTAAATGCTTTTTAAGAATATGCTTGATTTTCTCTGCAAATTAATTCTCCCACCACAATAGGCTAAGCTCTAGCACGCTCCCATGAGGTATGTTTTAAAATGCTAGATGTATTACTTTGGAATTTAACCCTAGTAGGTAAGTTAATGAGAATATTGTAAATCATCTTTAATATACTACATGTAACTAGGCCTTCCATAATTAGGAACTTGAAAAAAATGTCTTAATTTTATGATCAGTGGATTCCAAAAGGGAAAACAGAAGTGTTTGATATGTTTCTTTGATACCAAAATATCTTATTGTTCACAGAAAGATCTTTGAATTACTTAAACTTTCCAATCTCTCCACCTCCTCCAATGTTCAAAATATTTAATACTTCAATTTTTGAGTAGTTATTCTCCCATAATCATGCTGACTTGTGCCTTCATTGAAGTTGAGACGCTAGCCAGATGGCTGGAAGCTATCCAATGGCTACTTAGTAGAACCCAGACAAGATTTATGAAAAACTATTGCTCATAGTACAATGCTCATTCTTGTAAAATGTCAGTGAGTTAACTGGTCTATATCAGAAGAGTGAAATTCATATTGCAATTCATAGCATATTTCAGATTTAGTTACAGCCATGTACAGGCATCCATCATCATTCATTTTCAGGTCAGGCATATATGAATTGACTTTACTTTTGTTCAGGGACTTTATTTCCCATAATACTTGGCAGTTACTATAGAAAAGTATACCAAAGTTGCTGTGGAAGTATCATGAACTTTTGGTAGTTCCTGTGCAGTTTAATTACTTTTCAGGAAATTATGACGCCAACTTGTTGCAAACCTAGTCATGCAGGGTACAAAGAATACTTGTGAAGAACGCATTTTAGTTTCAGGAGTTTCATGAAATTCCGTAAAAACTCAAAGACTCGGGATATAAAGAAGCTTTGAGAATTTTTTATTAACCGCTGCTCTGAGGAGAATACACATTTCCCTGGACAAAAGTATTAATATCCATAACCGTAGAGTCATAGTCACATAGAGTTTGCATGCCAGAATATGCAAAGATGATTCTATTGAAATGCATATGATTAAAATTAAATAGGCTAAACGTACTTTTTCATCTTTCCAGCTTGCAATGCATTTTGTGATTCAGAGGGTTAAATAATAACTTTGCCTACAGAACCCCACAAGAGACCTCCACAGAAGCTGAGTTGTCTTTTAGAAGAAAGAAAGGACCATTTCTCTCTCTTGATTTGAAAGACAGCATAAGTATTATCTCCAGGGCAGACATTCAATCCATAAATATGGTTCCCCAAGCTGTGAGAAAGACTAGTCTGAAACTACTGTACTGTCAGCCCACATATTCTGCTCTAGGTGGTTTGAAGCACTTCTCTCCCTGTGCTGCATATAAAGATCTTATTCTTGAGGTACCTAAATATCCATAGGATATATATTTTACTTAAGGTTCAGTGATGTAAAATTTAAGAGTTGCAGCATCAACTCAGGATTCCCCTCCCAAGCTACAAGAAAATAGATCTTTTCTTTCAAATCCTCTTTTGATATGGCCTATTTTATTTGCATCAATAATCATAATTTCCCATTTCGAGAAAAACACCCCAGTTACAAAGTCATTAAGTAATCTTTATTGTCTTGTTTGCTGTTCCCTGCCTTATCTGAAAAACTGAGATGTACTTGATTTCCATGTTGGCTAGGTAAATGATCTAACTTCTGTGTGGTAGAACCTTTTTTCCCTCTATAACCGAATGCATGTATTTTTGATGGGGACACATATTTGTATCCACATGATTTCCAGCCATTCCTTGCTTTCAAAATTCCTGCTGGAACAAGCCCTACTAAAAATTAATCTAATTAAATTTATAGACTAATAATGCAAGTCAGGATTTATTTCTTTATTTTAAATATAAGTTTTGCTGACTCAAGTTACTTTGCATGCTATTTGTTGCTGATCATAGTATTAGCTGCTGGTATTAATACTAGCTATTGTTCACTTCACAACAAACAAAATAGATAATTGTTCTTCTCAGTGGATAGAACTACAAACAGAACTGGCCATGACACAAGGAGATGTGCTATCGCTGAAGAAGTGATGGGACTGGGGCTTCAAGTTCCAGAGATAAGGGTATAAAAAAAGCTGAGCAGAATCTACCTGTGACACTGACTGGGCATAAGTCTCAAAGAAGAGGCTTTACCTCTGGGATGGCCCTGTATAGTAGTTGTGATGTTATGACTGGGGTTAACAACTGGCTTTAGAGATGTGGTTACAGTGACTGTGGATTCAGCAAAATATACTAACATGAAAAGAAAGAACATGTTAGCATTGTTTATAAGAATTATTTAAATTGCTTTGACTTAAAATATTGTTTTCTATTTATCTAAATTGTTGACCATTGCACTGGAAAGATTGCAAATAATAAAATGTATACTTTAAGGAAAAAATATTTTTTATTATCTTGGCCAAACCTGCCTTCCACTATTATAAGGAGAATGTGGTATTTTCTGAAGCACCCAATTGGTTTAGAAGTATAATGCCAGTAGACTTTGAAGCATCTGGCAATCATACCCTACTAAACATGTAATTCTTTCTCAGATTATGGGATTGGATAAAAACCATGCAAGCTGTGAAAGGTGATGGTGAACAATGTACTAGAAAGTGTAACGAAAAAATTCACAGACCATTATTAATACACAAACAATGGTATGAGACAAGCAAACTTTATAACAGCATAGAACACTACTCCCAAGAAGGAAAAGTCTCAAATTTCAATAGCAAGTATTGCTTTGGAGCATCATCCCACTATTGAATAAAGTGAAAACAAGTTAAAATCAGAATATCAGAGTCTCGGATTTCAAGTTGTAATGCTGAAAGTCATCATTTTCATAGAATCAGAGAATGTTTGATATTGGAAGGGACCTCTGGAGGTCAGCTGGTTCAAAGTCCCTGCTCAAGCAGGGCCACTTACAGCAGGTTGCCCAGGACCATAATCAGAGGGATTTTTAGCACCTCCAAGGACGGAGACTCCACAATCTCCCTGGAAAACTTATTTCAGTGCTTGGTCACCCTCACAGTCAAAAAACGTTTCCTGATATTCAGAGGGAACCTCCCATGTTTCAGTTTTTTCCCATTGCCTTTGGTCCTGTAACTAGGCACCACTGAAAGGAGCCTGGTTTGGTCCTCTTCGCGCCCTCCCTTCAAATATTTGTACATGTTGACAAGATTCCCTGAGCCTTCTCAAGGCTGAACAGTCCCAGCTCTCTTACAGAAGAGATGATCCGGTTCCTTCCTCATCATGCCCTTTGCTGGGCTACCTCCCATATCTCCATGTCTTGCTTATTTTGGGCAGCCAAGAACTGGATATGGTACTCTAGCTGTGGCCTCACCTGTACTGAGGGGAAGAAGCACCTCTCTCAGCCTGCTGGCAACCCTCCTCCTAATGCAACCCAGGATACCACTAAACCTCTTTGCAGCAGGGGCATGTGCTGGTTCACATTCAACTTGGTGGTCACCAGTATCCCCAGGTCCTTTTCTGCCAAGCTGCCCTCCAGCAAGTACAGGTACCTGGGATTATTCCTTCTCAGGTGCAGGACTTCACACTTCCACTTGTTGAATTTAATGAGGACCTGTCCAGGTCTCTCTAGATGGCAGCAAAACCCTCAGGTGTATCACCTATGCTTCCCAGCTTTTGCATCAGCAAGATTGCTGAGGGTCCACTTTTCCTCACCATCGGGATCCTTACTGTCTGTTGAGCAGGACTGGATCCAGTACTGACCTCTAGTGTACACCACTAGTTATTGGCCTCCTAATAGAGTTCTGGAACTGACTTTTGCTCTCCCAGCCCATATACTTAGAGTCATAGAACAGTTAGGGTTGGAAAGGACCTTTAGATCATCTGGTTCCAACCCCCCTGCCATGGGCAAGGGCTTCTTCAATTTTACCACCAAAGAACAAGTGACAACAATAAGTGGACTGTGTAAGTTATTTGCAAGCATGACATTAAATCTTTTAAAATTGCACCTTTTAAATTATTTCCCATAGCTATACACAGTGGAAGAAAGTTAATACACCTTCTAAAACACAGTGTTAAAGACTTAATTTGCCAGCATGCAGCTCTGAAATTTTCTGATCCCAAGAATAACACCAAACTGGTATAGATAAAGGGAAAAGATCTGGCAATGGGAAAAATTCTGTATTGATATTTGACTTGGATAGCTCTGATATTTGTTGCAGTAAGTTCCCATCTTGGGTGTATAGATGGACCTCACAACTATTTTAGTTTTCAGAAACTCCAATAGAAGTTTTAATCTGTGTGTGTGTGTGTGAATTTCTGTACGGTGTCTTCTGTAATCTTATGAAAGTAAGCTAACAAATAAAATCAAATCCTTCCAACACACCCTTAAAAGCTCATTCCTCTTAAATGGAATTAATTTATTTCCAGAGACTTATAAAGATTACCTAGAATATTTCTTTGTCTTGCCCTCTTTTGCTACCCTTTCACTGCTTTATTTATTCTGGCCTAGACTGACATTTGCAGTTAAAGATAGTCCTATGATTTATACAATTTATTTTCTTGTGGGTCGCTACTGCCTTCTGAACAGTCACTACCAGTATTGTTTCTGATATTTTTTAAATCTTGTTCAAATAAAATCTTTCATGAAACATAACAAAAAAGGCATAAACCAGTTGCTGAGTCTAGTACTTTGAGCTCAACTATCCAAACTATGTGTCCAGTACTATTTGAGAAGTCCCAGGGTATATAAAACATACACCTTGAGCTGGAAGCTGACACAAGTGAAAAATGAGACTTGCAGCCTAGTGTAGAAAGAGTTGAAAGGCAGAAGAAAATCCCAGTTGATACTGGATGCTTTATGCTAAGGCAACCAGATCAATCTGTTTGAAATTGTCACTGGAAATGACAATTGAAAATGTCACTGAGAAGAAGATAAGACTTCATTTGCAAAGAAATGCAATAAATCTACTGCCTTTTTGTTTTATACCCACTGACTCATTGCTACTTCTGTACTTTTTTTTTTTTTTTTCCTCTGCTAATGTGCTTTATGTTGTCCAAAATGCATTTGGTGCTATTACAGAAATATTTTAAATTCTTTACTTGTCCGGTCAATTACACATTCTGTTTACTAACCTACTTTCAAATGCTTTATTCTCTGTCACTTATGGGACAACTATGATTGCAAACAGAAAGAACAATATCAACCTAATTCTTGCATAATATAATGCTCTCTGGCTATTGAACTAATAACAAATATGCCTAGTCCTTAACTTGTTGAAAATTATCCAGTTAGACAAATTGCAGGAATCCATCACTAATAGATGGGATGAATATTCAAATAAGGAAGTAATAACACTGCATGCTATTCTTAACAGCTAGGGCTTCTGGTAATTTTTCAATACTCTCATGTTAGGCTTTACTTTATTTCAATACAAGTTCAATGAACAGAGAGATAATGTGACTGGACATAGAATTTTTTTGCAGTTCTGTTTTCCTAATCAGAAATATTAGATGTTCACTTAAATTAAATCATAACCTTAATATCTATGATTCCTGTCTACTTATCTCATTCACTTTAAATATCCTCATATATTCAAATATGTGCATAACATTACATGGCATTTAAATAACTTTATTTTAATACTTTACCAAGTTTCACAAAATTATATTTTAGAGTTATCTCTTCATACAAAGGAGAAATCACAGTGGCAACCTCCTGTATATTTTGTCCCTCTTTCTTTTTCAGTGGAAATTCCAGAGTCAAATGCTATCTGGAATAAGTATCTAATCTTATCATCTCTTGTTAAAATGGTGTGCAAACTGTTACTTGGAATATACCCATTTGTCTATATTAGAAATATAATTTATCATTGGTTATGGGATCATAATTAACTTTTGTTTATAGGTTACAATTGATGTCATACACTTTCCACAACTGCAACACTTTAAATACAATAAACAATATTAACAATGTTTGATTTAGTCTTACCTGTTTCTACAAATATAATCAAGACATCACAATTAAAAAGAAATTACACAAATGTTGGCTAGGGATAGCTTAGTAGACAGGGGAAGGTGAGTTGCTACAGTGCTCTTTAAACACGTGCTTTTGTACACTGATGCTACATCCAACTATTCTGAAAGCCCTGTGGCATGCAACTTACCCAGCATTCTAATACTCTGCTTTTGTGGAAGCCTGGTAATAGTTATCAAAATATTGATGCAAGCAAATACTTTTGCTCCACGACCAGAGAGATATGCAGTACTTTTCCAGAAGCTACATTCAGTTTTGACTTAATGACAAGGAACCGCAAAGAAACTGCCAACAATATGTATCATCAGTGGAAAAATGAGAGGCCAACAGCCACGTGTATACCTTGACAACTGGGAAATACAAGAACTGCTAAAGAAAACTAAATTTACTCATGAAATTCTAAGGCAAATATTAAGGCTAATAAGTACGACACTACATTGGAAACAAAAAGTATTCTACCACTGATATATGACCTAAAGTTGAAACAGAGAGTCAATTCATCAATCAGTCATAATACAGAATGTCAAAACAGTATGAGAATATTTCTGTTTGAAAATGAAACAGGTGAACTATTTCACCATAAGCAATAAGAAAATACTTTTTATCTCATCACTAAATAAAGTGACCTTAAGCAACGCCTGTTAAATGTTTTAAATCCAGTTTAGACCCTCTTCTTAAATGATAAAATATGGTCATTGAAATTCACTATGGAGCAAACTGAAAGGATGTGGTGGGTAAGTCAGGTTAAATTTGCAAGCTGATCAGACTAACTTGCAGGGAAAAACAAACATTGAAAAAAGGATCTAAGAGCAGTCAAGATGACTGATGTTGATTCTTTAAAAAAATTTTGGACTATAGTGTATGGTCTAGGGAATTTGGACAAGTTAATTCTCCCCAGCATTTTAAGAAAAATTGGTTGACCAAGGCAACTGTAGAATCATAGAATAGTTAGGGTTGGAAAGAAACTTAAGATCATCTTGTTCCTATCCCTCTGCCATAGGCAGTGATACCTCACACTAAACCATGTCACCCAAGACTCTGTCCAACCTGGCCTTGAACACTGCCAGGGATGGAGCATTCACAACTTCCCT
>JANRGW010004339.1:15784-57528 GCA_024733675.1 Psilopsiagon aymara | reverse complement strand
CTGCTCTGTAGTTCCCCAGCTCATCCATTTTCCCCTTCTTGAAAATGGGGGTTATATTTCCCTTTTTCCAGTCATCATTAATAGATATTAGCTGATTTTTGTATTCCTGCAGTTGTCATGTTATGCCCTTCAAGATTTCTCAAATGTGAAACAGAATCACCTGTGAAATTATCTGCCGCCTTAGAGGTAGTTGTCTTTCAGACTTTGCTAACATCAAAGACACTCAAGACTAGAGGGACTGACTAGGTGAACATGCTTGCTGTTAATTGAATAGTAACTTTAGAACAGCAGCATCTCAGAAAGTTTGCCAGGCCAGAATGATGGGTTCAGCTGATCCCATTGATTTCCATATTATCCATTGATAATATGGAAATCTGAAATGTAATTAAGAATTTGACCTGTAAGCCTGCTGTCTCTAAAAACCTTAAAAAAATAAAGATGAAGATGACTTTGATGCCAGAAAAGGATGTGTTTTCTTGTAGGGAGTACAGGAGCATATAATCAAATCAAAATTTCAAATTAATATCACAGGATTATTATTTTTAATCATTATGTCAAGGTTTATTAGAAAAAATTTGAAAATTTAATTCAAGCCAAATGATCCCAGACACACTGCTTGATGATTGAATATACTGAAACTATGGACTGTGTTTTCTAAAGCCTGTCATTTCTGCATGCACAAACAACCCAGTTTTTAAAGTATTTGTAGTTGAGTTGTTGTTGTTATATTTTTAGCAATGTACTTCATAGCGTACTTCCTTGCTTGCATTTGTGACTTATTGTGTATAATTAAACCACTTTGGAGGGATGAATCATAGTCTGTCAATTAATTATGGTTTGTATTTCAGTTAGTTTCTAGGAAGAACAGGACACTTACAAGTGTGGGCTTTTCAGTTGCAATTTTACATTATTGCAAGTAGATGAGTAGGAACATCTGTATTCTTGTTTTTCAGTCAGTCAAACCTATAAGACTGCCTTAGAAGATAGCTGAAAGCAATGAAGGAATCCTTTATAGATCAGTTTCTTAAATTGCTCATCTAGAGCTTTGGGTTTAAATCTCTTCTCAGTTCAATGTGATATAAAAGCAGACATATTTGTTGCAGACTTTTAGAAATATTCTCTTATGTTTTTATAGACAGTTGCAAATAGTGGGGGTTTTGTTTGTTAATTCTGACTGCAGAAGTGTGTATAAACATTACTGTGTCTCTTTTTAATCTTGGTTTAGTGACAGTTGGCAGGTGCTAGCCTCCAGTAAGCAGTAAGTGAGAGCTGTAAGCTGCACAGCTTGGTAATTGGCATAGAAGTTGGGTGAGGAAATTGCCTCCTTCTCTTCTTCTACAATGCAGTCTTTTAAAGAGAAGTTCTTTTTTTCCCCCTTTCTAGAGAAAATCAGCCATTATCCATTTTTTTCCAAGAAAGAATGCATACATTTAGGCAGCAGGAAGAAAAAGTACTTGTCCTGAGAATGGCTCGTGTTTTGCTGAACCAGCTAGGAGTTGACAGCTCAACTGTCATTTTGAAAACCCGGCTAAGAATGTTCGAAAGTGAAAGTGGTGCCAGCTGGGAAAAACTTTAGGGGTACCTGTGTGAAATGAATGATAAGTGGCAGTCACGTACAAGGGAAAAAAAGTCAGTTTGCAGTTATACAGAGAACGGCTCATTTTTATTTTTTTTTCCCTCTGTTAAAAATAACATTTCTATGCCATCCATCTGAAAAAAATGATTCTTTGCTCCTTTTTTCTCCCTGCTTACTGGAAAGTGAGGAAGAAAAGTTCTCTTTCTGCTAATTAGAGGAGAAAATATTCTGAAATACTATTGCAAATTATTTCTATCACTAGAAATGATTCCATCACTAGGATGATTCATTAGGAATATGTGAATGTGTTACAAATTAATTTTAATTGAGGAAGCACTTTGTCACTCAGGACCAGGCTGCTGTACAAACATACTTTGTATGAATAGCAATAATAGGGCCCATTAAGCAGGTGAAGAAACCTGGTGAAAGACTGGAAAGTGAAAATGCTGTAGTTAAAAACATTAAGGCATGTGTAGAAAGCATAGGAATATCTTGGTGTCTTCCGCATTGGACACCCCAGCTCCTCCTTTAAATACATGATACAAGGATTTTTCTTTCAAGAAATAAGTGATCCTTGTGGCAGATGAATAGCTGTTCTTTATATAATACTTCTATTTGAAGCCATTTAGGAATTTCTGGTAAATATAAGTCTTTACTTTTTGTTTAAAGCAATGTAATGATATATGTTGCTGACTGCAAAGGATTAATCCTGAAAATGGTATCAGCAAATGCTACATTCTGTTTGTAAAGCTCTCTGACTTAATGTGTCTCATGTTCTAATTCTATACAACTTTGATGCCAATACTTTATTCCCTCCTCTTAAGCCTGTATGACAGTTGCTACTTTGGGTTAGAAATTCAGTGTTATTTATCTGAAAGAAGATGCCCATCACCCTTTTAGCAATAAAACATGGATACAGCAATTAAGCAAATTATTTTGCTTATATTTTTTATGTTGTTTTGTAAATATACTGTATAGTACATCTGTATTTTAATATCACTTGAAGGTTGTTAATTACTTAAAAAAAGTAATGTATTGATGAATACAATTCTTAGGAGTGTTGCCAGTTCAGACTTCACAGTTGATTTAGCAATGAGGCTTATGTACTATGAGTTACTTTGGTTTCTTCTTTATTTAATTTTTTTATTTTTTGAAGTGGAGCAATAATGGACTTCATGGTGAGTTGTTTTGCAGGATTTTACTGCTGAAGGGCGTTTAAAAGTATATTTCGCTTCTAACAGTTATTGAATATTTTGGCAGTGTGTAGGGGTACAAATTGCATTGCACTTCAAGTCGGGATTACAGAATCCACAGAAGTC
This sequence comes from Psilopsiagon aymara, assembly GCA_024733675.1. Classification (NCBI taxonomy): domain Eukaryota; kingdom Metazoa; phylum Chordata; class Aves; order Psittaciformes; family Psittacidae; genus Psilopsiagon; species Psilopsiagon aymara. The sequence goes on along the minus strand of JANRGW010004339.1, from coordinate 54,633 downwards.
TGGCATTCGGTGAGCCTAAAGGAGCCCCTTCATGCATCAGATGCAAGATCTGAGCTGGTAATGTCTTGGAGTTTGTAGTACCTTTCTTTCTTGAGAAAGGTATTAATAAGGCATTTTTGGGGGTATGTTTTCAAAACCAGTATAAATCATATGAAGAACAAAACCACATGTGTTAAAAAATACATTATTCTGCAGGTATTGTAATTCATATCAGGGTGTATAGGGGATGGGGTCCTGATCTCATTTAAAGCATCTATATGTGCTTATAAATTCTCTTTTCCCTGAGTTAAGGAGTGAGTTAGGGAGAGAGATCCCTGTGAAAATTTATTAGAACAGCTTCTATTAATTAAGCTTTTACTATTAATAAAATCAATCCAGTGTTATTAAAAGGAGATAACAGTCAGGATGGGACATTTGCTTATTCCCTCCCACTGTTCTCACACCTGTGTCACGCGCAGCCACTCAGTCACCTGAGCGGAGGCCAGGCCAGCTCTTTAATCACAGGGGATATCTGCACTGGCGTTACAGTGCTTTGCAGAGTCCCTCACAGGGTCCCTGGTTTCCTCAGCAGCGCAGGCAGTGCTGGTGCCTCTGACAGCACACAGCTGCCACTGACACCATGGATGTGGTCTGAGTTGCACAGCCCTTTGCTGGTGCTAGCATGGCCTTTTAGCCGTATGCATGCCCGGCATACTCTGGGTCTTCCTTCATGTCTTAAATGCAACAGGATCACAAATCTCCATAGCTTTTACACCCTTCTTGGCATGTACATTTGCTCTTTCTATCCTGCTTGTTGCTCGTGGCTGTTACTCATCTGCACTTGTATTATCCATTTGCAGAGACACCCAGGGACAGGGTTTTTATGACAGTGCAACTCTTGGACAACTGGTACTTAAGTGTGAAACTTCAATGGGAAGTCACTGACCTGTGAAACATTTTTCAACACTTTCTTTCAATCTTAGCTTTACATTTGGAATGGAACTGTCGACAGTTTGAGTTTTGAATGTCTTTTTGTATTCTAATGTACTTCTATGGAGGGTTTGTTCTTCCACTGTGACCAAGTTCAATCCCATTTTCTACTTCTTACAAAAAAGTAATGAAAACCATGTTACATCAAATGCATTTCATGAGAATTTTCTCTGACTTCTTTTATGCAAGTCCAATGGCAAATATATGTATTATAACAGAGGGAATAATTTCTGCGGAAGTAGCCACATTTATTGCAAGATTGTCCTTCCCCTTTCTCAGTCAAAAATAACTTTTTTCCCATCTTACCAAACTTTTATAATTCAAAATTCTGCTCTTGAAGCTTGTGTTACCGTGAAAACTTCCAGTTGATGCTGAAAATGGAAAGAAGTTACATCTAGTGTTTACCATAACTTTAAAGTGCAATGCCCCCTTTGCAGTTTTTTGTGATTCCTACAAAGAAATAGGAGACATCATTGTGGATTTCCACTGCGATTAGCTGGTTATTAGGTCTGACATTAATCGCACATGTGGAAGTACATATTGGGAGTAATTTAGCTGACATCAGGGGAGTGGCACTGACATAAAACTGATTTTAATGAACATTATTCTGCAGACAACTTTGAAGATGGGAAGTCATTTACATAACATCTGATTTTGTCCACAGGAAAGTAGATTATTTATGCTTTTTAGCTGTTATTAATTGGACAGCTCTCGAAGTACTATTTGTTCACTGCATGTAAGATGAAAAGACCTGAGCTGGAAATGTAAGAGCACTAAAATTACAGTTCCGTTAATGCTATTCAGTACTGTTCTATCAGCTACTTTTACTGCATAAAATTCTTGTCATATATTATATTTCTACGTGCCTGAACAATATATAAACCCTCTCCTAAGAGTATCCTCTTACAGTCTACTGTCTTAGCTGCTTGAAGGTGTAGGTACCTATGTATATTCTTTGGCAATGTTGCCAGTAGATTCTACAGGACATATAATGGCCATATCCCATCAGATGTTCTCTGACATTTTCAATGTAGTATCCTATTGATTTCCATGGATATGTATGTAGAACAAGGATGCAATTAAGTTTATTGCTCTGCCAAAGCCACTTCACTAGCTCTGTTGCATATGTTGATTTGGCTGCAAATGGAATAATTTATTTGAAAAAAGAGTTTTTAAATGCTGCTTCTGGTCTAATACATTTTATTTCTGGTGCTTCCTAAAGGCATCTCAAATGCTTCAGAATATGGATAAATTTAGATTGTGCTTTTCACCTCTGAAAAAACTTGAATCTCTTGTGACTCTTGGCATTGGGTGTTAAGCTAGTTAGATTTACCTTTGTATAAGTCAGTTATTTCCCTGCTTTTGGGTGTCTGGATGCATAAGCATTTCACACATCCTTTAGATACAGATTGCAACATACAACGATGTATTAATTTAGTTTTGAGACTCCTAATTACCTGAATATTTCATTTGGCTCTGATATGTAGCTTCGAGCATATTGGCTGCAGAGTGTTCACTTGATGGTTTCACTATATGGGGTTGTCAATTTTATGTGATGAAGAGTTCAGTAATTATGAAGAAATTCCATAGTTTGTAGCTCCACAGTGAATTGTGAATGACATTTGTCCTTTCAAAAAATCTAATTCAGGTTGTTTAGGAAGCACTAAACTGTATTTTTAAATAGCATATTTATTAACTCTGATCTTGAGATGATTTTCTAAGAACCTGCAAGTCAATTAGACAATTAGTTTTAATTAAAATTAACTAAAAACTGTGTTCTCACAGGAAATTACTGTCTGTGTTTATGTTTCTTTGTTTCCATTTATGTTCTGTATGATTATGTAATGTAACTGAGCAGTTTGAATTTGTCACTACTGTTAATATTGACATGTTATGTGTATAAATATTTGAATACTTCAGTTCATAGTAAGTAAAACTTAAGGTTATTATTTTAGAATCATAGAATCATTTAGGTTGGAAAACTCATTTAAGGTCAAGTGTAGCTCTGATAAGTTCAGCATTAAACTTTGTCCCTGTGCACCACATCTGCATGTCTTTTACATAGCTCCAGGGATGGTGACTCAGCCACTTTCCTGGGCAGCCTGTTCCAAGGCTTGACAACCTTCTACGTGGAGTTTTTTTCGAATAGCCAATCTGAACCTCCCCTGGTGCGACTTGAGAACATTTCCTCTTGTCCTATGACCTGTTGCTTGAGAGAGTTGGTCAACACCCGCCTTTCAGGTAGTTGCAGAGAGGAATAAGGTCTTCCCTAAAGTGGGACCTCTCCAGTTAGCCAGATATAGTGATAAATGATGGCAAGTGGTTCCATGAGCACTTCCGTCACCTCCCTTGGCAACCTTGCATGTATCCCATCTGTCCCCATAGACTTATGTGTGACTCAGTAGTGTAGCAGATCATTAACCATTTCCCTTTGCATTATGGGGCCTTCATTCTGCTCCCTGTCTTCCAGCTCAGGGGGCTGGGTACCCAGAGAGCCACTGTGTGAGCAAAGACCAAACTTTCAGGTATTTCAACCATTTCTATATTGTAGTTTCTTAATGAATCTCTAGGAAAAAACTAGTGGCTGTCATATTCCACATAGTAGCTTTGTTCCCCTAAACTTTATTGATTGAAATGTAAGCATACTGCTGAGTATTTGGGATGGGTAAGGAAGAGGGTTGTTGGTAGATTTCATTTTTTTTAATAGATTGTTTTACAATATTTTTGAACTTCAGTTGCTGGTAACAGAGTTCCTCATTTCAGTGTAGTCACTCTGATTTCTTCTAACTCTTTTTGTATGAGTTATCCGTCCTAAAGATTTTTGTCCTGATTTTTGCAATCATTAAGATGCAGAAAGTGAATTTATAAAGAGATGTAGTGTTGTATTTTCAAATTGCGTTACTCAGGTTATTTGTTCATTTGGAATAGAGTTGGATATGTTGGTTATGAATGAGTAAGGTCTGAAGTGGAAAAAGTAAAGCATTTTCAAAATGGCTTTGAAATACCTATTTCATTGCTCTTTGAGTTAGTTTGAATATTGAAATACATGAATAGGTCAAGGGAATGAATGATAATTTCCCAGATGATTTCATCTGCTACTTGCCAGAGATGCAATACATTCATTTTGATAAAAAGCAGAGAGTAATTATATATTTTTTAGTAGATAAGCTCCTGAAAACGCTAAAAGTTGGTGTGTCCTACTTAAAAAGTAGAAATAATCACCTTAATCTTGGTTGTATTAAATATAAGTGTGTTAGGATAGGATTTCTAAAATCCTTGTAGTGATCAGTTATTCAACATAATACTTCAGATAAGGAGCCGTAGAAGAAGAGGAAGGTGATAAAGAACAGTCACCCTGCAGGAGGCTGGTTTTATCCTGCTTTTGAGTGTCACAATATATTTCTTCAAATGTAAACAGGCTCAACCATGCCAACCTCTTTTTCTCAAAATGCCAATCTCCTTGCTGTTTCATGTGGTTTTCCATACTTTAAGGGAAGTACCCGACTACTCCATTTAATTTAGAAGAACTCTGAGTCCTTGGCTGGATGAAAGAAAACACTTTCAGAAGAATTAGGAGGAACATACTGATGCACCAACTACTGTCTGAACAGTAAAATGTTAATGGTCCTCTAAAAGCAAGTTCTCTTAAACTATTTGCTAGCATCGTTTATCTTCTTTCAGCTGCCCCTGTGGCTTAGCTTAGCTCAGCTCACAGACGTGCACAGAGTTTCACCAGATAATCCCTAAGAGACAGTGCTTGTATTTGTTATCTTTCTGGGTACAGTGGTTTATCTCCTTTGAACCCATTTGATACGGGTTTCTGTGGTGTATCATGTGAGCTATACGCTGAGTAGTGCCCTAAGATGTTTGGATGGAAGCTTGTTAGCAAGCTGGTTTGATGTACTGTATCTTAGTCCCAATTTCTTCATTTTTTTCCCAGTACTTAAGGCTTTTGACAGGTGTAAGCAAAGTTTGAATAATTATCCTAGATGTGGAGGAGGAGGAAGTCTACTGAATTTCATTGCTTGACATCAAGAAAATCTATTTCAGTTTTAATTAATAAGTAATGCTGTTTGGTTGTTGGGTGGAGGTTTTTTTTTTTTTGTGTAGGTTTAGAATACTTATTATGCTTAATTTTCAGAGTTCCAGGATTTTGGTAGCTGTTCAAACAAGAACATTCTCTATCAACACATTCACAGATGGTTGTCTGTACAATATGCGCAAGTATGTTCTTTTCTCGGGAACTGAATTTCAGCTTTGGCTCTTGAGAGTTGGGTATTATGCTCATATTCCCTCTCTGATTCAGATGCTGATGTGGCCCCTGGAGAGTAGTCTTCTAGTTATCACTAGAGGCAGCGAATGAAAACTCTATGATGGAAGAATTAGGTCAGGTTTTATGTTCTGGTTTTGAGTTTATCACTAAATGGGGTAATCAAAAAGTGAATTGAAACCTCAGGGCATCATTTGCTGGTGCTGATATTGTCATGAGGAAGAGATTGACAGGTCAAATTAAATATTTTTCGATTTGATTTCCTTTCATGAGAAAAGAGGTGACGATGATGTTTCAACAAGAGTTTGAGTATATTCTGGTTGAATGAAAGTGGGATTTGCCCTTGACTTTTTATTTTCTGTGTAGGTGTGGAATTGGTACTATTTTATTGTTGTCTGAAGAATTGATTGCTAAATTCTAGGAAAAATGCGTTAGAAATCACTTAAAAACCTGCCACTCAGTGTATCTTTCAATCAAAAACATCCTCTTGCATCTCAGAATCCTCATGCAACAACAAAAAAAAAGCCCTTCTGGAATGCTGACCAAATAAGTTGAAGTAATCGGAGTGAGCCATTTTAACAACCAAGAGTCTACAAGTCTTGAGGCACAAAACATCTCCCATAGAATCAGAATGGATGCGTAATGGTGGTTTTAAAATATTTTACTTCAATTTTTGCATTCCTTTTAAGTATTTGTGTGAATGATTTGGAAACTTATTCAACCTGCCTTTTTTTTTTTTTTAGGAAAAGGGAAGCAATAGGTATGATATTATTTCAGCTTCTTAGGAATATATTTCTGTCCTACTGAGCACTGAGAAATTAAATTCTGTTTACAGACCTTGTTTGTGGGTTCCTGTGTGATTTAGCGGGAAGCACCATAAAATTAGGAAATAAAAGTCATAAAAATTAGTTGACTGAAAAAATCATGAGTTATTCCCATTTTTTTTCATAGGGATAGTTTACTGTTTCACTTTCCTTTGGAAAGGCAAAGGAGTAAGGAAAAGATGAGCAGAAGAGTCTCTGACAAATATGCTTCCACGTGCTAAATTTGTGAACAAAAAGATACCATACATCTGCTTGTTTTAGATAAATGCGAATATAGATTATTAAAGATTTTAAATTTTCAGTCATTCCTGATTTTATAACTGAGAAATTTTAAGTATTTTGATTTGACATCCTCCATCTGGCAATGCAGGTAGCAGTCATGTCAAATAAATAGATGCAGTTTCACCATAGTGTATTGTCACCTAGCAACAAGAGAATTGACTTGTTGCACGACAAGGTTTTGGTTTAGTGGGTAGCTACAGGGATGGCTTCTGTGAGAAGCTTCTGGAAGTTTCCCCAGTGTCTAGCAAAGCCAATGCAGCTGGCTCTGAGATGGATCCACCCATGCCCAAGCTTCAGTCCAGCAGTGACAATGGTAGCACCTCCGGGATAACATAGTTAAGGAAGTGGAAAAAACCCTCTGCAACAACGTGCAGCATGAGAGAGGAGTGAGAATACGTGAGACAAACAGCCCTGCAGACACCCAGGTCAGTGCAGATGGAGGGCAGGAGGTGCTCCAGGCATTGGAGCAGAGATTCCCCTGCAGCCCGTGATGCAGCCCATGATGAGGCAGCTGTGACCCTGCAGCACATGGAGGTCCATGGTGGAGCCCACACCGGAGCAGGGGGATGCCCGAAGGAGGCTGAGACCCTGTGGGAAGCCGACGCTGGAGCAGGCTTTTGGCAGGAGCTGTGGCCCCATGGACGGAGGAGCCCTTGGTGGAGCAGGTTTGCTGCAGGACTGGTCATCCCATGGGGGACCCACACTGGAGCAGTCTGTTCCTGAAGGACTGCGCCCATGGAAGGGACCCACACTGGGGCAGTCTGTTCCTGAAGGGCTGCGCCCATAGAAGGGACCCACACTGGAGCAGTCTGTTCCTGAAGGGCTGCACCCATGGAAGGGACCCACACTGGAGCAGTCTATTCCTGAAGGATGCACCCATGGAAGGGACCCACTCTGGAGCAGGGAAAGAGTGTGAGGAGTCTTCCTCTGGGGAGGAAGGAGCAGCCCAGACAACATGTGATGAACTGACCGCAACCCCTGTTCCCCATCCCCCTGTTCTGTGGTGGGGAGAGGAGGTAGAGAAAATTTGGGATAAATTTAAGCAGGAGACAAAGGGAGAATTGGGGGAAGGTGTTTTGAGTTTTGGTTTTATTTTCCTTTGATTGCCTTTGATACCAATCTGATTTGATTGGTAATAATGTAAGCTCATTTTCCCAAGCAGAGTTTTGTTTTGCCCATGATGGTAATTGGTGAGTGATCTCTCCCTGTCCTTATCTTGACCTGTGAGCCTTTTGTTGTGTTTTCTCTCTCCTGTCTCGCCAAGGTGGGGAGTGACAGAGCAGCTTTGGTAGGCACCTGGTGTCCAGCCAGGGTCAACGCATCACCTAAACAGTAATATCAGCTGGTTTTCTGTCTGATCACCTAAAGGGAGTTTAGAATCAAAAAGACAGTAAGAGAAGCTTGTTTGAGTGGGGTCAGGGGGAAGAATTTGAAAATTAAAAAAAACCCCAAAAAACCCCCCAAAACCCCTAAAAAACTCCACAAAAAAAACCCAAACACTTCTGCATACTGCTAATCCTGTATTCCAGCATGGAGAGCAAATACACATAACTTAGTAACTCAGTTTGCCTGTTCTAAACCAATCTCAGGCAATGGGGAGAAATCAGGTAAAAACTGTGACGAGATTTTTCGTGATTGCATTATTTGGTAGATAAATACCTATAGTAAGTAGTGCTAGTATTTATTGTCTGCCACTACCATGTTTAAATGTGAGTTTGAGTACCTGAGTTACCACTTTATGCTTGTTATAAAATTATTTTGTTAAAGTGTAAAGCTAGAGGTTATATAGTTCCTAAAAGTCACATATTGCAGTAATAGTGTACACATGCAGCACACTAGTGGACAGAAATTTGGTACTTTTTGTCACACGTAAATGGCAAGAGATTAAAACACATGCTTCCTAATGAAACGCTGAGCGTATCAGCATGATAGTGTGCCTTGCTTTGAGCTGTTCTGCTGTTTTTGAGTATTTGTGAAAAATGATCTCTTAATAATATAATTTTCTTTCTTGTTTAATAGAATAATAGGATTATGGGTCAAAAGCCGACAGTACTGACGTATTTGTTTCCTCTTCAGTCTGAGAACAGTTGTGATTTGTAGATACAATTTTTATTTCATAATGAAAGCTGCTGATCTGCCTCAAAAACTGAAGAGTGCAGACTGCAGTGGTTTTTCAGACACTGCTTTGCCATGTGCAAATAGCACAGTTGGCTTTAATAAGTATCTGTATGTGCCGGCTTTTCTTGTAGAGTGTCTGAAGAACCAATTTTTTCCTCTTTTCTTTGCGAAATGTTTGACCTGAGATGAGCAAACCAGGATGTTGCCTGTCTTGTTTGATCTGCTGGCAGGCATCAGTAGATAGGTTGGACTATCCTGCTGGTAGTTCAGGCTATGAAAGGCTACGGGAAAGCTTTCAAGAGACTGGATGAAATGTGGGAGGTGTTTCAGGGAAAGGGGATCCAAGGGGAGTTGTCTTTAAGGAAGATTCCTGTAGGATCTACCTCTTGCTATAGCAGAGCATATAGGACATACTTCTAGAAGCTTCCTAGGAACAGCGTCTCTAAAATAATCCTATATTAAGTGACAGTTTTACAGCTTGGGAGTAAAGCTGTCTACTATCTGTGTTAAGTCTCAGCTGCTTCAAATTCACTGAAAACATGTACATACAAAAACAGTTGGGGTTTTTATTTCTTCTTTATTTTTCTTAATATCCGATCTGTGAATAGTATGCTGTTTGAGTCATTCCAAAGTGGTACCAAGTAAACTTTATGCCTTATGAATTTTCTGTTTCATAAGCTGTTTTTTGTCATCTCCTGTATATAGTGATTACTAAAAAAAAACCCCATCACTCCAAACAAAACCCAATGGCATGCTGTACTTCATGGTATCATAAATACAGTTTTGGAACACATAATCTTTTTGGAATTGTTACATGCTTTGGTATGCATGATCTCAATCTTCTCTCCTGCATTAATGGGAGTTTTTTGCTGTGAATTTCAGTCAAAGTAAATTAGATCGCTAAGCTAGGGATTTACTTTACAGAAATCAGGAAGCTAATAAAATGATGTGGAATAATGTAAGGAATCAATAAGCATAAATTCCCACAGATGGAAGGAATGGTGTTTTTTTTGTGAGGGTAACACTGTCTCCTTCACCCAGACTGACCAGGCTGCAAAGTCAGCAGCGCCCTATTTCCTCATGCAGCCTGAGCACTAGTGAGATGGGCAGGACCCTGCTGTGGGGCTGGGCACCTCTTCTCTTGGTGGTCCAGCAAAAGCTAACTCCAAATGAGGGGCTGTAGTCTCCTGCTGGGTGATACCAGGTATTTCTTACAGGGTATCATTTCCATTTCTTCAAATTCTTTGGCTCTTCATTATGATAGTCTCACTCACGTGAAACAAATCTAACTTGTGGGATTTCTGGGGGGAAGGGAAGTGAAAGAGCATGTGGGGTTAGATATGCCAGGCTATGTGGAACTGCCTAACTTTCCCCTCTGGTCTTGATGAGCTTGTGCTCTCCTGAGGTTAGAGTGTTGTTATACCTATCTTTGTATTTCCTGTGCTCTGGGCAACAAACAACCAATGCTATTCCAATGGCAGCTTTCCAGTAATACTGTGAAAGAAAAATTCCTTCAGGGTGAAAACTCTTCTGTAATGGTTGCCATGGAAATGGAGAACTGTGTGATTGTACAGATTAATAGTTACATGTAAATGGTCTGCAATATCTTGTGCTTTATCATTTAGGAGAAACATTGATTCCGTAGCCATTGGGCCATAAGTGCTTTCACACCCATGATAGCTAAGATTTGGGCCAAAACTAATGCAGAAAGAAAGCTATATAAATAAGTGGCTTGGTTTTGTAGTCTTCTCCTGGCTGTTCAAGATTTTAGCAGGCAAAGCTGGTTTTCTGATTTTGTTGTTGCATAAGGTGCATTTTGTATTTTAATTTCATGTAATCGGTGATTCAAATAGTGGGCAAATGTCCAAGGAATATTACTACTTTATTCCCCTATGACATTTCTAGTAAAAAAGACTCCTCAAGAGGAGGAATCATAGGGATTCATTGGTGTATAAACCCGCATAGTATATGTTGTGCCACTTGTGATGGCTCAAGTTAGGGGTTGAGGCAGAGCATTACTTTCTCTGATTCCAGACAAAATGCTTGAGCCCAGACAAGTGTTGATTCATCTGTGCCAACAACCGGCTAAATCACATTTCAGGACTTTGTCCTGAAGCTGAAGAAAGTTGTAGTGACTCCCTGTGGATTAACCCTATGCCAGCAGTTCATCTTTCCCAAGGCGATCCTCCTGTAAATAACAGAACCCTATTTCTAATTCAGTATCATTTTTAAGTAAGAAGGGTTTTAAGTTGTACCTGTGCTTCTGACCTAAGCACCTTTTTAATTACTCAGTGGCACTGCCAAATTGATTTACAGAGCCATGACACATAATGAAGTGTGGTATCAAAGCATCCAGCAAACTCAATATCCAGGTCACACAAATGACCATGTTGACAAATTGAGGTGACTGGTAGAGTTACAATACCTGTGTACAGCAAGGTAACACCTCAAGAGCAGTCCTTCATAGAAGGTGTGATAGTTGATTTAAGAGATTGTATTCAAGGGCAAAGTATTCAAGGGTAGCATAATATATATGGGTAGGTATAACTGTATTGATTGTGTTACTTCTAGTGTTTAGAATTATTGAGGTTGATGGGTAGGGACACGCTGTGTTTGTAATAAAACCAAAAAAGCACGTCCCAAGCTATGAAGAAAAAGGAATGGCCACCTTCTGATCTTTATGGACCACATCTCTTTTCTTGGCACAGTCCTAAACTGCATCAAGCATCCTTAATATTCTCCAACTTGAACAGAGCGTAGCACATTTCCCACATGGTAAGATTCATGCATATAGTTGTGGGTAAAATAGGGTTGCACTTGGTAATTTAATTCCACTTCAGTTTCTTGGTTTTTTCTTCCCCACTTGGTTCTCTAATTCAGTAATTTATTTCAAAGTCAGTCATTCATTGCCTAAGGCTCACTATCGTTGAAATGTGTAGCTCCTAGAGAGCTACAGGTGGTGAACTTGTTGATTTAGGAAGTTGTTATCCTAGCTTTGGGAAAAAAGTTCAAACTAAATCCCACTGAAACTCAGGGCAGTATAGTTGCATAATTCTACCAACAGCAGGTGCCTATTCCACCATCAGAAATGTTATTACTAGCACTTGTAAACATGCATGAGCTAACTTTAAACTCACTTAATTGGGTTAATTGCTAAGAAAGCAGTCTATGAGAATGGGGCTCAACAATAGCTGCAAAGTGTGCCTGGGCTTCTGGGCAAATTCTTGAGCAATTAAGCAGCAGTTTCTCCCATGCCGCCCCACTGACGTAACTGTGACCCTGCACGGAGATAGTGTAAATATGCTGCAATTATAATTTTTCATAAATCACAGAAGTACCTTTAGAAGTGGTACCATAAAATCAAAGTGTTGTTTTTTTACGAGAGGATATCTTTTAGTGAAAGCAGATTGGTGGTGGGTTTGCCATGTAGTAGTGCTTTTGTTTTGTTTTCATATTCATTTCAGGGTAGGAGTTACAGTAACCTGGATAGGGCCACATATGGATCTTGCTGGCATATGCTAGTCTTCATAAGGAGGCAAGTCCTGTTAGTGTGCGGAATTATGCCTAAGAAAAATTATGGGGAAGCTGCAAACAAACATTTTGGAGTAAGAAGGTTGCAGACTTTGTCATTAGTTTGTGCAGCCGCACCTCCCTCACCCACTAGCACACACCTCTCCTTCGTGTGTCTTTTTTTTTTTTTTCCCATTCGTTTCTGGGTGAATAATTCCCATATCCTATTAAACTGCTCAGCTGTGTCATTAATCTTATGAATTAGATGTTCTTTTGAAAGTGGTGTCAGCATACAAGTATTGTAAAGTGGGTCACACTAGCTTTTCCACTTTCTTAGGGTAAAAAGATTTTATAAAGTAGTGACCTTGAAGCATATGTTTGAACAATGACTACTCAGAAAGGTCTAATGTAACTGCTACTAAAGAAAGAAGATGCTGTTTGGTCCTGGGGAAATTGTTACAAAATGTAATATTTAGTCTAAGGTAAAGCACTAGCATTTAAAGCTGGTAGAATTTCAGGTGTGCTCATGGAAAATCCCTCATGACCCATAAAGTATACCATTTGCTCACAACAGATATTGAATGAGAAGGGGACAATGAATGGGAAAGACAAAGAGGATAAGAAAATACACAGGCAGCAATGATGGACCTTTTTGGTGTATTAGTTCCTGTTAATTTCATCACCAGTTGTATTAGATGCCCTGGTTTATTGTCTGTATTTGATTATTTTGTGAACTGGTTGATGTTTTTTATGTCTTTTTGAATTGAGAAGAAGTGTCATAAAATACTTCATCTTTGTTAGGCATTTTATTTGTGTACCAATTTTTGGTCTCTCCGCAGAGCTAAATGTCATAGTAAAGTGGAACATTAGATTATCTAATTAAGTATTTCTGAGGTGTATGTGCTAAAAATAAAACAGATAAGTGGTAGCAATTTGCTATTCTTAGTAGTTATAAATGTGTAAAATATAGAACACAACTTCAGGCCTATACTTGAATAGGGTTTATTTTAAGAGCTTTATTTACTGCATCATCAGGGGGACTCTTTCAGTGATTTATTTCAGACTTGGATCAAGCCCAGTAGCGACTGAACCACTTACAATCTCCCAGAACTTTAATAGCCAGTTTTATTTTTTGTGGCCTTCAGTCTTTAGTGGGATACTTCATAGAACGACAGGCATGGGAGTAGTAGTTAGCCCTTCTAGAAATATAATTTGCCAGTGTGCTGCATGCAGCAGTCATGACACAGAATGACTCTCGGAGGACTCTGTGGCATTTGTTTGCCAGAAGTGATAATACTGTCCATTGTATTTTTGCTGACAATTAGCAAAGTGATTATGGATTTGTCTGGTACTCTAGAATTGTGTGGCACATTGACAGCTGCAAAAAAATGATTTAATTTTGGCTCCATACAAGCATACAGCTAAGTCCTTATTAATAAAGCAACATTTAACAAGTAAATACTATGATGACTTAATGTGCCCACAGAAGTGTAATTCATGTTTCTTTTGGAAATGAATGATGAATTAGGAATTTCATCACATGAAAAAAAAAAATTACAAATGAGTAAGATAGAGGTAGATGAACATGACTAATGCTTTTGTTGATTTAATACAATTTAAAGTTTGCTAATCCTGTGGGAATATGATTCTCTTTCTTCAACTAAAGAGACCTTCATTAATGGCATTTAATACTCCATAAATCTGTTAAATGAAAGAGTCTCAGATTTCTTTGACAGAGAAGAAATATGTGTGTTGAAACGTAATTATTACTTCAGTAGCAGTAATCCTAACATTATAACTGAAGCTAAATCGTTGAATGGTTGCTGTTAACAGGAAGAGTGTGTATGCATGGAGTAGGTGCTCATGTGACATTAACCCAAATGTCATGGTGTTAGTCTGATATTTTTTAGATTATGTGTAAGTACTAGGTTTTGAAGGTTAAGCCTAATAGTATCAGAGGGACAATGTGATATTTTTTGGGGGAAAAATGATAAAATAACTTGATGTAAAAGTACAGATTTTCTCTGCATGTGTGTGCATGAATGTCTTATTCAGTGTAACTTGAAGCTGAATCTGTTTTTTACCAAAGATTTAGTCATGAAAGCAAAGTAGTGAATTTTGCAAATTGGAAAGAAGGGAGACCATATTCCTCTCTACAACTACGTGAAAGGAGTTTGTACTGAGAGGAGTGTTGGTCTCTTCTCCCAAGTAACAAATGATAGGACAAGAGGAAATGGCCTCAGGTTGCACCATAGAAGGTTTGGATTGGATATGAGGAGAAATTTCTTCACTTAAAGGGTTGTCACTGGAAGAGGCTGCCCAGGGAATTGGTGGAGTCACCATCCCTGGAGGTGTTCAAAAGATGTGTAGATGTTGCACTTAGAGGCATGGTTTAGTGGTTGACTTGGTAGTGAGGTTTACGGCTTGACTCAGTGGTCTTAAATGTCTTTTCTAACTGTCGTGGTTTAAGCCTAGCTGTAACTCAGAAAAACCACACAGTCTCTGGAGCCTCCCTTCCCTTTCCTCCTCAACCCCCAGGCTCCTGGTGAGATAGGAAGGAGAATCGAAAGAATGTAACTCCCATGGGTTGAGATAAGAACAGTCCAGTAACTAAGGTATAACACAAACGACTGCTGCGACCAACAATAATAATAATGACAAGGAAAATACAAGGGAAGAGAATACAACCACTCACCACCCGATGACCGAGCTGTGAACTAACTCTTCTGGGTCCCTGCCCCCAGCGCATGATGCACTGTGGTATGGAATACCTCTTTGGTCAGTTTGGGTCAGGTGTCCTGTTTCTGCTTCCTCCCGGCTTCCCCTCCTCCCTGGCAGAGCGTGAGGCTCAGAGAGTCCTTGGTCAGAGTAAATATCTGAGCAGTAACTAAAACCATCAGTGTTATCAGTGCTGTTGCCAGGCTGAAAGTCAAAAACCCAGCGCTGCACCAGCTACTAAGAAGGAGCACACCAACTCAAATTTTTCTGTGATTCTGTATTTTCCTACTTTGATTCTGTGTATATAAGCTCATGAAAGAGGCAATGAGCAGGAAGATATTCTCCTTGAACCTTTATTCTGTTCTCTCTTAACCACAACTTAAATTATTCACAGTGTATTTTACATGTAGGGGAAAAAATGTGGAAGTTGTCTGAGGCACTGAATAATTTCCGCAACCAGAGAAGAATTTTCAGAAGATGGTGGATCCTTTTTGAAATCATGAGGCTACCTATAATGCTGATGGGGTTTAGCCAGTTACATGCTTGTTAGTCAGTTATTTTACCTTAATAAGAATTTTTCTGTGATCTGGTTAAGCAGATAGATGTATATCCCCTCACTGGTTTAGTGTATTTTGTAGACTCATGCTACTGATTGAGCTCCTTTGATCAGTAATTTGAAAAGGTAGTCAATCAGTATTCTTTTTCCAGTTTAATTAAAATATGCAGACGATTCCTTTGGAAAGTTTAACAGTATTTAAAGCTATCCTACAATTATTTGTTATGCAGTTGAGTTTAAAGTGTGTTCAATGTTTAGACCAAAGAATAGGGAGAAAAAAGCTTGAAAGCTTGGGTGAAAATATTTAGACCAAAGCTGGACATTTCTTGAATGACTATTCCATGCATAGCCTGCCCATTGACAAGAATTACATAGCTCCACTTAATGCAGATGGCTAGATGGTTGTTTAACGGGCTGATAGCAGACTGTTGTTAACATGCGATTTACAGGTCAGTAGAAGTAGTGAGACATTCTGGATTGGAAGTACTCTCTGTTTACTTTCGTTGCGCTGTGTTTGATTTACTTATATAAGAATTAGCCTCTAAACCAAACTTGCTAATCTTGATATTGATGCCACCCAGATGGGTGAAGGAAAAAAAGCCCAACAAACAAATACAGTGCATGCCTATTTTTTTTTTCTTGTTATTGGGATTGATTTCTGCTGCTAGTAAGTGAAAAATCCTGTTTCACCCAAATGAGAAATGTGTTTTGCCCCTTAGAAGTTTTATTTGTTCTTAGAGTAAACAGCTGTTTAGGTTGGTGTTAGCAATAGTAATGGCAAAACTGAATAAGAAGTGGAACAAGAGAAGTGTTCATAGTTGTTTCTGTGTAGTGATTCAGTTTAGTATATGTTAGAAAAAGTTGCCAACAGATGTAATAGACACAATATTGCTCAAGTCCTGCAACCTTCCAATATAAAATGATGGGTTTTGCTATAAAAAAAAAGGCAAATAGAATTCCTAAGTCCTGCCTAACATGTCTGTCTGGTTTTGGTTGGTCTTTTTTTGTTCTGGTTTGTTTTTTTAATTTAATTTAAAATTACATCCCTGTATATTCTAAGTAGACATTTACAAAAATGAAAATTTTAATTCTCCTTGCATATAAATGTCATTTGATCAGCTGGCAGGTGTGTGTCTCTTTTGACTGATTACTTTGCCTCTAGTTCATTTCTCATATAGGCACTTGCTGAAGATACAGCTTGTCTAAATATTTACTGATTGTGGGTTAGTTAACGCTTAACTTTTGATGTCACCGGTATTATATTTGTAAGTACTGCAAGTTTTGCTTCTGTCTTTTGGTATTCTCTTGGTCTTTGCTTTAAAACTTCATGGAGAATTTTGAAATACTACCTTTTGTTTCTGTGTCCAACCCTTGAATAATTTCAGAAATTAAATGTAAAGAATTAGGATGTTCATTAAGAAATGAAAGACTATAACAGCTGCTGGAAGGAGAGAGATAATAGTTGCACTGTGGTTTTCCAAACCCTTAAATAATCATGATAGTTGGGAAATTTGTTTTGGAGCATCCTGTAGGCAGGAGCACTTACCGTAGAGGTGATCGATCGATTTTTCTGTGATTACGTCAATGCTATGTATTGGCTGATGTGTTACTTCTGTAATATATACCTGCCTGTATGAGAAGTCTCCAAATTTATCATATGAAATCATAGTTGTTAATTTTATTAGAAAATTGTGTGGGTATTTTGTTTTAGTCCTTTCACATATATTCAAAGGCAAAAGAAATGGAGTTTGCAAGTACTGGTGGTTTGCTGTTTCTCCCCTTTTTTCACAATTGTGAAAGTACTGAAGGCATTGAGCTCATTACAGGAATGCTTCCTGGTCTAGAACATACACCTTGCAGTGACTGGCTCAAGGAGCTCAATTTATTTAGTTTATAAAGATACAGAAGGACCAGAAAGCTGTAATTTGCAAATGCAAAAAAGTGCAGTAAAAATTCAGTAAAAATATTTTTTGAAGGTGAGGGATATTTACTCTTAGATTAAACTTAACCAAGATGGACTATTTAATAAGAGCTGTTGTATACTGCTATCACAAGTTATTGGACCCGATGGAAGAATTACTGACAATGTTTTGTGACATTAATTATACAACAGATCAGACTTAATTATTACTGTGGCCTTTTTGGTCACAGAATCTTTTTCAAGTGCATGTCCTAGCCGTACTGTCATTGCTTTGTTTTACTGTTGCAGGAAGCGGAAAGTATAATTTATGGTTTGTTCTCCTTAAGAGTTAACTACATTTTTTTTTACCATTAAAACTCTCTCTCTCTGGCCGTGGCATATGTGACTTCCCATAATATATTTTGGAAGTATGTTGGCAGAGAAAATGGAAGAACTAGCATGTTGCCTAGAGCTGAGACATGCAGACAAAAGAACTAAAATTAGAACAGTGGTACTGTTAATCCAAATAGCAAATATTTTTTGGGGAAATGTTGATTTCTCTGAAGATATCATTATATATAAAAGAATTAATGTAACCTACACAATATGGAAAGAAACCCCTAACATGGAACAACCTAGATTTTTTTTATTTTCTTTTGACTGAAGCATAGTGATATGGTGGTTTTTTTTCCTTGCAAGATTGCCATGAGGGGTAATAAATATTGGCAAAAAGCTCTGAGAGCCTTAGAAGTAAGAGACTACAGAAGTATACAGATGAAGTGTTAGGTAAGTCATATGGAAAGAGAATGTTCCTCACAAGATTGTTCAGAAAGCCACTTCATTAAAACAATTTCCCATTTTGCTTTCTACTGGCAATTTTCCAGTAGTTATACAAACAGTGACAGTATGCAACATCCTCAGCATAGTACTGTTAGTATGACAAGCAAATACCAGAATAGTCGATCATTTCACAGTAGTTAAAGCCCACAACAATGTTCTTTAAAGCATTGTTCTTGCCATGATGTTAAAGTTAACAGTTAGCAGCTCTTGAGAAGTTTTCAAAATACAATCAGATGAATACATAAATTTCACCTGAGTGCTTGGAAGAACATTAGATTCTTGCAGAGTTGAAGAACGTAATTCAGTAATCTAATGAGCAAGGGAAAGCATTTGTGCTGTAGAAATTACTAAATGAGCTACATGAATCCCAATCAAGTTGCTCTTATGTTGTTGCACTGTTATGATTTCACATGATTGATTGAATAAAGATGCTTTATCCAGTGTTCATTGACCTCCAGTTTTCCATGCCTATTAAATATTTTCATATGCTTGATTGCTTGTGAGCTGCACTATGAAGTACCTTCAGAATATATATATAAGAGCTTGGCCACTTTCCTTTTGTCTGTATTCCCTTTCCTTTCAGATGTAACTTTGCCCATTAAATGTAATCAATTCAGAATAATATTCTTCAAAGAGTTTGGAAACAAACTGTTAATTCCTTTGAAACATTGTGAAGTGTTTTTGCTGTGTCTTAACTGGGGAAGTAAGAAAAGGTTGCTACAGTTACACAGTGATTCCTTTCAAAAGTCAGTTCACTTAACTAATTTTCCTGTTAACAGACATGAGAGTTGCTTTGACTGCATCTCAGATGCAAGGGATTTTCTTTTTGATGGGAGCTGAGAAGATCTGGACAGTGTCCACAGTACGGAGCTGCTGCTGCTAGCTTTCCCTTGCTCCTGGTGGCCCTGTTCCTCCACGGTTCCATGCTCAGGTCTTGGGAAGTGTAGGGAAGCCTGGGACATTTTCATGATTCCTCAGAATGCTTCTTAAATATTTTGCTGACATTCATCTAACCCATTTTAGGAATCTAAAAGGTAGATATTTGTGTCTGAGTTAATCACTCAGGAGGAGAAGTAGGCATATTTGCATAATGACTCGTTTAACCTAGTTCTCACTGAACATGAAATGGGTGTAAGTGTCTGAGTCAGACCCAGGTATTAAAAAAAAAAAAGAACATCAAAGACTGAATCAAGGGAATTCAGCCTCCTTTTTTTTCGTTTTTCTTTTTTTCTTTTTTTCCCGTTATGGTTTTATATCGTCTCTCTCAAACTACACAAAGTGGAGGTGGGTGACAGCAATAGTCACATCATCCTAGTTTAGCTGAGGTTTGATGTAAGTTAGCTGGGTAATATTCTTACTCCCCACTGCTGTCAAAAGGGAGAGAGAGACCATGCCAGAGTGTCAATTAGAACAAGAAAGTGAACTGGGAACAACCTTTCTCTGAGAGAGATGCTTAAGAAAATAAGTTGGTGATAGTAGGTAATGAAGGTACTTAAATATTCCAGTGTAATTCTTAATCTGCTCATTTTACTGAGATTTTTAGTTAGGTTGTAAGTACACAGAAACACCTTTGGAGTGACAGTTGTGCGATGCCGAGTGTGGCACACAGCAAGGGAGGGATGCTCAGGAAGCTGGAAATACGCTTTCGTGGATGTGTGGGTGTGTCTGTAAATATTTGTAAGATCATTCCAAAATTGTGCCTGTCTGGAAAGAGTTTTCAGGCAGATTTTGTTGTGCTCTTAACTCTGTAGTGGAATGTAGTAGATTTTCACTTGCGAAAGTATTGCTATATTTGTTCTAAATTCCTGCTGGCCCACAAAAAAATACGAGTTTTGGGAGAATGCCTGCTGCAGCACAAGGAAATTCACAATTGTAAGTAAAGAAAAAATAAATGTGTTTAATTTACTTTGAACATTCAGGAACCATTCAATATGAATGTATTAAATGAAATACAAATATTAGTACTGTGGCTATTTGAAAAAGTGTTTCTGGAATGGTGTGCTGAAAATAGATGCAAATATAGATTCTTGCATTCTGATATTGCATACCAGATCTGTTTCAGCATTAAAAACTTAATATAGTCTATCTTTCTTTTTTCTTTTCTTGTCAAAACTATGTTAATTCTGTTGAAAGTAATAGAATTAAATTCCTAGGGCACAAACAGGTGCAAAATGTTCCGTAGGTAAAGCGCAGCTCCAAGCATTAGATGCATGCTTTTCACTTTAGGTTTAAAAAATTCTATTTGTGTATATTCAGCATGGTGTATCTGAGGTTATTTTTATAACCACAGTGCATAAGCACCAGAGGCTGTGTCCTCCAGTGTCTTAAGCTTGTATCGTTGACACAAAGCAATATGTTGGCAGATATATTTTTAAAAATTGCTGAGAGCATCGGGGGGGAAAAAGATCTTTGCGTAGATTACGTGTTCCACTCCACTTTCTATTGTGATTGGTCCTATTTATGGCAATGTACTTATTTGGTAAGCATTCCAGGATATATGCTAATTTGAATAGCCTGATATTATCTTCTGAGTAACACTTTTAATCAAGTTCTGCGGGTAGGTGGCAAACCTGGGTTCACTTTCATTATGCAGGAGAAGGACTGTAGCAAGTCAACTGTAGAACTCCTTCAGTATGCAAGGAGTGTATCTACACAATATTTTGTGTTCCCAGGAACTGGCTGAGGAGAATGCAGTTCTCTGGGCAGCTCTCTTCTGCTTAAGGATTTGTGAAGAACAGCTTTCACGAGATCATGGAGGTATTCTTCTGAAATAAAGAGCTGAGCTACAGATGGGTTACGCTTTCTTAGTGAACCTTAGAGATTAGTGAAGCAGGGGAGTGATGTAATATTTTGATACTGTGATGTCACAAATGAGCTTCTGCTGATTTTCTCATTTCAAATTATAAACTTATTTCCTAAATAAAAGCCAATTTTTACATTTTCTTCCTGAAAAGTTTAACATCATAACAGTGTGTGCAGTCACACTTTTCCTATTTCCTAAATTGGTATTATAAAAGTCAAATAAATCATGGAATCATAGAATAGTTAGGGTTTTAGAGGACCTTAAGATCATCTAATTCCAGCCCCCCTGCCACGTGCAGGGACGCCTCCCACTAAACCATGCCACCAAAGGCTCTGTCCAACCTGGCCTTGAGCACTGCCAGGCATAGAGCATTCACAGCTTCCCTGGGCAACCCATTCCAGTGCCTCACCACTCTAACACTAGAGAATTTGTTCCTTATATACAACCTAAAGTTCCCCTGTTTAAGTTTGAACCCATTACCCCTTCTCCTGTCACTACAGTCCCTAATGAAGAGTCCCTCCCCAGCATCCCTATAGATGCCCTTCAGGTACTGGAAGGCTGCTATGAGGTCTCCATGCAGCCTTCTCCAGGCTGAACAGACCCAACTTTCTCATCCTATCTTCATACAGGAGGTGCTCCAGTCCCATGGTCATCCTCATGGCCCTCCTCTGGGCTTGTTCCAACAGTTCCATGTCCTTTTTATGTGGAGGACACCAGAACTGCACACAGTACTCCAAGTGAAGTCTCACAATATGTATTTCCATGTTATACTTTTCAAAGCAAGTTCAGTACTGTTCCAGGGATTCTGAGCGGTAAAGCTGATTGAACTTAATTCTTTTTGATACTGATACAAAGTCCCTAAATGAGAAAATCCAGTCTCTAAACCCTCTGTTCAGCTAAGACCCATGAAGATTTTTCTACTTGTACATGACTTATGTCAGTTTTTCACATTGAATCTTCTTTGATAACTGCTTCAGAATGAGAACAAAGATATTACTATGTTACTGTTAGTCACATGTTCATAAATGATGAGCTGCTGGTGCCAGCGGGGGCTTTGTTTTATGTTGATTAGTCCATGCTGTTGGGCTGTGTAGCTTGGCCTGAATTTACTCCAGTGATTCAGATGTAAAGGACAGACTTCTGCTCGCACAGCATACCTTGTGAATGGGAGCTGCCCTTAGCTTGCTTTGCACAGAGATCAGCAGGAAAATGCAATTTTAATATTTAAGACCAAACATGTCAAATATTTGAGTTTTGTCCCGCTTTGCATGGGGTCTCCAATCTCCTTCCCTTGCTATTCCAGAACTATCCCCCAACTCTGTTTTGGAGGTCCGGGCATTGTGACACTGCCACATTCTTTCACCACAATCCACAGCTTCATTACAGCCCTTCTCACTGTCTTTCCTTCCATGGTTTTTTGACTGTAGTTCTGTTAATGCGAAACGACATATGACTAGTGGTGTTAGCAGTAAGAAATACTTCTGCTTTACCAAGGACCTTTGCTCGCTGGGTTTCTCTACACTGTGTGGTTACTGAGGTTTAAAATGTGATTTGACAAAAACAGATGATTAGAATTTTTGCTGTGTGACCTGTTAAAACACGTCCTCACTGTTTTTCTGCATGTCTATGAGGCTGCTGGTCCTTGTACATATGGTACCATTTTGAATGTACTATATAAGTGTTTTTTATTTTAAGGTGAACAGAGGTCAAAAGGTAAAATTCTTCTAGTAATTTCTTCACATGGCAAAACTTTGCTACTTTTATTGTGTTTGTAACCATTACTGGAGTGCTTTGAAACCATATTGGAAATGCTGTAAAGCCGTAATTGCTATGTAGATAGGTATACTTACATATTACAAGAAATCGAGTATGCATAAAAATATGCCTTATTTGAAATACTTTGTCATTAAATCAGTTTTCATTTTAAAGGGAAGAATAAGAAGAATTAGATATGAAATGCTGACTCATTTCAGAGCCCTTAAACTGTTTGCTTTTTATCTTTTTTATTCAATGTGATTTTATTAGTATGTAAGTCCTACTTGTTTTTCGTAGTGCATTGACAATCCAGACTTTTAGGCCACTGAAGAATCACTTTTAAGATAAGATAATTCAGAGAATTTAATTAAAGCTCTTTGAGATTTGATTTGAATGTTTAATTAGGTAGTGGTTTGCTGAGAAAAGCTAAAATGTTATTTTGGCTGTAGTGTTTCCAATTTTTTTCTTCTTACTGTGCTTTTGGCATTTTTCATTTGTAATCTGAAATAAATTAGGTCAAAAAGCAATGATTCAGAGTTTGTTTGGCAAAAGAATTGAAGTATTATTAGACTGTGTGCTATCTGGTAAAGCTGTTCAAGAATAGGATTTTAAATAAAAGGGCAGTGCTGCAAGAAGTTGCTTATAACAGAATAATACATTTGTCCTCATCATCAGTTTCTTGTGTTAAATGAGCAAAAGGCACCCACCTAACCAAGGTAAATATTGGATGCCTCAGACTAAAGATTATGTGTAAATGTACACAATAAGCTCATTAAAAAACCTGTACAAATGTATTTATGTTTTTATGTACTAACAGAAGCTGAACCACAGTGCTAGCGTAAATACATCAATTTTTTTTCTTTGGTTTAATATGAGCTGCTGTCATCTAATATTTCTTGTGTAATTAAAACAAATTTAATAGTAGAATAACATTCTCTGAGATGTATTGTTTCTGCTCAATAGAATTATGGCGTAGCTGTGCTAATCTTCACAATTGAGTTTAATCTGAAGTGATAGTGCCATTACTTTATGTTCAAGAAGGCTGTTAGGTTTCATTTAGAACTAATTGCTGTCTAAAACTATCATTTTAAGCTACAACTTTACAAAATATTATGTCACAATCCACTGGAAAAAAAATGTTTCTTTGAACAAAATAATTTTTAACCCTGTTTTTTTTTTTTTTGTATGTGCCTCAGGGTTTGGTAGGGGATATGAAAAGGAAACAGATACTCCCAAACTGCATTCCCTGAAAAAGTCAGTCATGTGTATCTTATGTCCTCTGGATGTAAATGCTAAAACCAGGTAACTTATTTAATCCATTTGGTAATTAGGTAATTAATTAAATAACCATTTAACTCATGAAACTTTCAGCTCGGCACCACTCAGCTATTGGTGAGGAAAGCATACTCCATTTCTGGAGTAAGTGCAGCAGGTGTTGCAGAGATTGTATACTCAATCACTGTAGACATTTTTATAGTTAATCAATTGCTGGGAAAATTAGTTAATGCTTTTTCTTATATAATTAATTTAATGCATTTGCAATATTTCTAAATGAAGCAAACAAAGGATGGTTTTTGTAGTGGTATAAGGACTTAGTGTAATAACCTTTCTCCCCAGCGAATAGATTATGTGGAACCAGATTCTTTGCGACCCTGTATTTTTCTCACTCCCATGGTGGCAGGAAAAATAGCAGAGTCTGTGAATTGGAGGAATGCACTACTTAAGGGGAGCTTCAAAATGAAATTGAGAAAGTTAAATTATCCACTGGGGATTAAAAGTAGCAACTTCTCTGCAGAATCATCATTGCTGTGGTATGGTCACTTGCTAAGACAGGAGATATGGATGTGCTCCCCCGGCAGTCTTTATTGCCCCTTAGCACTTTGGAATGGGGTGAATATACTCTCTAATTTGTTGATATAGGAAGTTGATAAATCCTTTTTATTGAGCTGAATAGATAAACCCTGCCTCTTAACGACGGCAGACAGCATGAGATTTATGGGAGAACAAACCTTCTGTCCTGGGAAGGTTTTGAATCAGATAGAGATCAGAGCAGTTAGATAATTAAGTGCCATAACCAGGAAACTGAAGGTTTACACCAGTGTCAGCACCAATAAGTATTTTATTAAGGTTTCTTATTAGGCTGGGGAAGTTACCTGTGTTTGTTGCTTGCTGTTCCTTGCTGAAGGGTCAGGATACTGAGGTTTAGACTACCTTGGTTTGGATCTTCTTTGGAGAGATAGCAGTTGCTTGAAGAAATTATCCTCCCGTGCAGTATATTACGTAGAATACTATTCCCGTGATGCTACTTGTTCCATAGACTCTCAGTATTTTAAAATGTGAGCTAGGTGTAACTGAGCTGTTGTGCTTGCTAAGCATCTGAAACTAGATCTGCAAAGCTACTTCAGCAATCTTTCTGGGATGTTGACTCTATTGCTTGTTTTGTCATCGTTTTTCTCTGTTTTTCTGCTTCTCAAAGTGTAAAGAAAGGGAAGCATTCACTGTGCAGACCCAGCAAAGTCTTCATCATCTCTCCCCTCATTTTACTGCTTGGAGTATGTGGACTTTGAAGGCAGCTATGTTTTACCAGATTTTAAAGACTTAACAGTGTAGACTGCCTGAACTGAAGGGTTTAGAGGGAGTCAGCTGTATAGTTATAGTGTTGCTGTTCACCTGCATCTTAGATTTAATCTTTATATATCTTTAGCATATCATTAAATATTTAAAATCTACATTGCCTTTTATTTCTGAAATTACAGAGTGTTGTAGCTGACAGACTATAACTGTATAGGGCTTTATATTCACTGGGGCTGTTTCTTCAGCATCTCAAAGTCCCTTATGGTCTTCAGTGTAATTTTTAATAGATTTGCCTTGCACAGACAAAAAGGATTTCTGCTTCAAAAACACAGTGACAGAATAATGGCATCTTTTGTATGGTGAGGGGCAATTTCTTTATTCTGCTATAAATCTGCCCTGCCATCAATATAGCAGGTCTCACATCCTCCTTGCTCTGAGCTGGGTTTACTTGTCCTCTGGCTCATGTTGGTATTAGAGTTTGGAAGCCCTCACAATGATTTGGATCATTGAACTGCTGCAGTTAAGAAGAAAAATGGATCAGAAAAAGCCCAAGATGCTGCTGGCAAGCAGTGACTTGTCTGGATGTTTAAGCTAATTTTAGTCATCTACAGGTATGTATGGGTCCAGTTAAACTACTGGTGTGTGCTTTCTCTTTAGTCAGCAGTGAGGAGGATCCCCCAAAGGGGAGCCATTCCTCCAAATGCTCAACAGTGCAGATGACTAACTTGGGTGACTAAGCTGACACCTAGCTTTTTTAGGCAGCAGCGTTTAGACGAAAGCCATGTTGTGTCTCGCCCTTTCAGTCCTGATCTTTGCTTTCTTTTCTTGAGGAATTCTACTCTTGACTTCATAAATCTATAACTCATTCAACTTACCAGCAAATGACAGGAAAAGGAAATTTGTTAGCAACCTTTCAGTGAAACACTTTAGAGGAGAAGGTAAGTTCTGCTTATTGAGCTGTCATTCTCTTGTAGAGATGATTTTGTAAAGCCAGTGCTGTTTTCTTGCACTGAATACAACTGTAGTTAGTTGAAATTAATAATTTGGTCAGTGGCTATCTAGATATCAGTAGTAGGTACTTATGTATCAGATACTGACAAAAAAGGTAATGTATTAATGCTGTTTTGGTCCACAAGTATGCAGCATGATTTACAGACTGGAAAAAAAAAAAGATTAATAATTAATGCATAGGAGCTACTCATGGATTCCTGCTCTGGAATCTTTGAACCGGTCATCCTTTGTCAGTGTTGCATATATTGTTCAGTGTAGAGAAAGTTATTTTATTGTTGAATAAGAGCATATTTTGATAAGATTTTTTAATACATACTAGGTCGTCTAAAGAAAGTTGGCACAGGAGAATTTTAGGAAGATGCAGGTAGCCAGAAAGCAATTATTTTATTCTTTTAAATCCTACCTGATATTGTTGTTGAAATTTATTGTCTCTTACAAATAAATTCTGATGTACTGTGATTCCATCTTAAGGGCTTCTGACCATAAGTTATTAATGCATTCTGTACTTCTCATTATTTATAACCCCTGAAGAGCAATTTTAAATGGGTGGTTGCATTTTGCAACTATTTTTGTGGATTAATAACTATTAATGTAACAGTAAAGAGATGACATATAGGAGGCAGAATAAGATGTTTCAATTTTGATATTTGGCCTCAAAACTTTAAAGACTTAGCACAATGTTAGGAATTTAATAGAGATCTCAAGCAGAGAATGCTTACTATATGTTTATCTGCAAATTCAGGCAATAAACTGGTTAACTTTAATGTTATTTTACTTATTCTTTTAAATTTCCACGAGGAAGGCAAAAGAACAGATCCAGAACAGCTTTGAACTACAACAGTGCTTTGTCTGGTGTTAGGTACCTGCATCCAAACCTCCCTTAAAACCCTGGCATTGGCCACTTTTATTGGATGTTCCTAATATGGGGGACATTTTCACTGTGTGACTACTAATTCCTCAGGTTTCTGCGCTGATTTTGGTCCATCTTCAAATGTTCCCATTTTTAGCAGCTAGATTCATACCTAACGTGTGACTCACAGCCTAAAGGTGCCTGTCTCTTTCCACTCTTTACATAATGAACTTACATGGAGTGGTTGTTCTTGCAGCTTGTACCTCACCGTGGAGTGCTATAATTAGATGAGCTGAATCTTGGTTTAAATACTGCTTCACCTAAATGTTATGAAGAGTTCAGTATTCTGCATGTGTTCAGAGAATGAGTGCCTCATACGTCAGTGTAAGAGCTGACCTGTGGCAAAACACAGGATGGTTTCAGCTTTTCTTTCTTTCTTAGATACAGTGAGAGGATCAGATACCTGTCTTTTTCTGTAGGGCACTCAACCAAGACCTCAAAGACCTAAGTTTCAGCCCAAAGGAGTTTGTTTTTTTTCCGCCTCTCAGAGGAGCTCCCTGCATGCTATAGTGTAATTAAGTTGTGGGAGGGTGCATGAGGGGTGCCTCCCGGGTTTGAAGACATGTCACTGTGTCAGAAACAGTCTTTTTAAAGGAGTTTGTGAGGCCCTGCTCTGTCTTCTCAAACACAGAGTGTATGGATTTCTTGTATGGGAATATGTAGCGCTGCAACGTGGCAATGCAAGTGAGTGTCTTGGTAACACCAAGAAGTTCCTGTAGCATATTTCGCACTTAAACAGGAGGGAGTATGAAGTGTGAGAAATCTGACTGTTAAGCAAGTGAATTCTGTCTTGAGAGTAGGTTCAGATCTGTAACCTAAATTATAGAAATGACAGGATAACTGACTTCCAAACATTTAATCCTGGTTTTATTTCTCACTTCTTTCTTACAGTCACAACCTGATTTAATAGAAATAGCCCTTGCTCTGAGCCAAGAGTCTAGAAATAATAATACTTTGTGATGGGCTTTTAGAATAGTACAAACCCTGTTTAATACAGAAAGAAACACGAAACTTGCATGAAGTTGCCATTATCTTCGCAGGCTTGCCAGGAACACAGGTTACCCTCCTGAGCACTTTTGATGCTAGTGAAGTGCCCTTATCTCTTGTTTTCTGTAGAATCAAACTTGTGCAGAGAGTGAATTACAGGCATGCTTGACAGCAGTGTGAGATGGAAATGAAATCAGCAGAGACCTGGATTACTGATTTTCTGTGTTGCTGTTTGGTGTGGTCGAGCTGCTTGACCTCCTACAGCACAAACCCTGTGATCCCTTGGGTCCCATAGACCGCTGCCCAGAGCAACTTTGGACTTACTGGGTGTCTCATGCTGTCTCCTACACTTCCTTTCCTACTGCATCAAATGAATGTTGCCTCCCTCTTCAAAATATGATAACTGTTTTTTTTTCTCTTCTCCTGCCTAAGTATCCAAGTGTCCATTAGAAAGTAAAGCTATTGCTTTTGCCTCACCTGTGCTTACCATTTATCAGTCTTACTACTTCTTAAAACTTAGGTCCAAGTCGTTCTAGTCTGTTTCTGTACCCTGTACTAAATTTTTTCTCCCTCATGCAGAAAAAATGTATTCTCAGGAGCACAGGGAAAGCAGTACCATCCTGTTACATGTTTGAAGGTGCTTGTTCACAGCAGAATTAAGGTCTTTATGAATGAAAAGAGAAACAGGTGGGTTTTCCAGTCACTGAAAGTATCAGAGCGAAAGGGACTTCCCCATGACATAGCGGTATCGTAGTGTTCCCTTCTATAAAATACGTGAATAAGGAAGATAGAAAGATTGATGATTTT
The DNA here is from genome assembly GCA_024733675.1 of Psilopsiagon aymara. Lineage (NCBI taxonomy): Eukaryota > Metazoa > Chordata > Aves > Psittaciformes > Psittacidae > Psilopsiagon > Psilopsiagon aymara. Next base: position 25,799 of record JANRGW010004339.1, on the reverse strand, counting down.
GTTGTGGGTTGACAGAAGCAATGAGCAACTTCTGGTCCTAAAGAGATGAGAAAGTAAATGAGAAGAAAACAGGGTGGGTTGGCCTTTGTAGACTAATTACTTTTGCTAGTTATTTCTGAAAGTTGTGAATGGCTGGAAGCGGAAGGATTATTTACATGATTTGTGTTTCAGGGTGTCTTGTGAATGAACTGGCATGACCTTGTAGGAGCTGAAATCTAGTCCTGCTCACATAAAAACACCAAAGGGCATTTACTTCAAAGTGCCTTTATGTTATTTTATTTGTAGGTGAAAATAGGCCTCTGCACCCCATTGCATCTGCTTTTCTGTTACTGTAAGATAGGCCAACCTAGCTCTTCAGCCACACACAGCTCATAGAATGGTTCAGATGTCTCTTCAGTGCTGTGTCTGAACATCGTGGTAACATCAAAACTGCTGCAGGGGGAAGCAAGCCAGCCAGGGGCAGCACTCCACATCATCCTAGAAACATGTTGAACATCCTGCTTGGCACATCCAAAATGTAAATCTTCTACCTAGAAAACATTTTTCACCTTCCCACTGTGCTGTGTGTCTTGTAGCTTTCAGGTTTTCATACAGGTACAGGAAGTTTTACTATATCTCTATTGATGCTTTGACAATTACCCATGAATGGTGTAAAAAGAGCATTTAGTACATGTCAAAGCACTTGGTTCAATACCTTTTCAGGCTATTTAGGCAAGACAGAGATGATACAGTGCTAATGTAAAGCTATGAAGATAACAAATAGCAATAGAAAGTGTAGTGCTTTTACCTCTTGCTTCTCATAACTGTATTAGAGGGAATAGTCATAGGAAACTACCAATCATCAAACTAAAAATGATGATTAAAAATGATTACCTTTGAAACTAGTGCAAAACAAACTGGCGGAACTAAGTGACACAAAATACCACTGAGGGAAAAAATAATGAGGGATAAATAATGACTAGTAATGCTGCCTGACATTTGTGATTGTCAGGCTGAAGATACAGAGGATGGAATTGCTGAACTCTGGCATCAGTTGGCTAATAATGGTCTTGGGTTGGAAAGTAGTTCCTGGGAATGCATAAGCAAAGAGTTGTCCACATAAGGGGTTTTAAAGGCTTTATCTAGTCATCATAATACAGAATGTGAAATAGGTGAGCTTGACCACAGCCCCATCACATATGGTTATCATTTTTAGGATGGCAGAGTGTAGCAATGATCTGGTGAAATGAACTGCACAAACGTACAGAAGCAGACACTGTATGACATGGCAGGATGCCTCGAGATAGGGGATCTATCCTCAGGAATTACAGATGAACATTATGCGCTTTCTGTGTGTCAGAGGCGCATTCTGGGGGACAGTTAACAGTAGTTTCCAGATGAATTGTTTCAGTGTTTTCCTAATGCCCATAGCATCACCAGCAATTGTGTCCCCTGAGTAAAGGGCATTAAATACAGCTGAGCTATGGAGTTCGACACCTGTATCAAGCTGATGAGAGTGATTGGCAGTCTCCTAAACCATTTGATAATTTCCAAGACTGTAAGAAGAACTGTGAAGTTGCTGAAGTTTGATTAATACATATGAGAGTAAGGTGGACTATGCAGGTCTTCCAACTTCTTTGCTATAAGTAGTAAGACTACATTAAAATTTCTTTTGGTACTGCTGTATCTGCACAATCCATAAATGTTTTCAGTTCTGCCCTTGAAGCGTGTCCTTTGCAGAGCTGGCAACGTGTTTTTTTCCTGTCAGATACTCAAATAACTTCAGCAATTTTAGAAATCTAAAAGCCCATTTTTTCTAGTAGCATGGTCACAGGAGTGTTCTGCTTTGTGATTCCATTTTCTCAGGCACTGGCTTAAATTTGTAGCTCCAGCAATGGATTTGTAACTCCTGTTTGATGAAAAGGGTTTAGCAAGCTGGTCTGCAGAGAAAAGTACAGTGGTCATCCTGTTTTGTTATAGTGAGCCTAAGGTTACATACAATATTTCTCAAATATGGGCAAGGGACCAAAAGGTGTAGGCTGTTTAAATAGAAAAAAAATACTTGTTGGGGAAAGCTTCCAGCATTACCACACATTGAAAGCTGCTGTGTGGCACACCTCCAGATGCTGTAGCCTCTGTTTTCACCAGCAGTTGGTATAATGACCTTCAGGAGACCTTTGCAGATCCATCAAATCTGGGTAATGACACTGAAGGAAGGGGACAAGGTGATTTCTATTCTGCTTCGCCATTGCTGGGTGCTTCTTTCCGTGAACAGATTGCCTTTCTCTGCATGTGTATAGCTTTTCTATTAATAAGAATGAAAAAACTTTAGTCATTGCTTATTAATAGAAAGGTTTGAAAGAGTTTGGCTTTTTTTTTTTTTTTTTTTTAATTTACATATCACAAATCAGATGAAGCTCCGTATTTGGGTTTCTTTCTCCCCTTACTTCATTTCAGATTTTTTTTTCTTTCTTAAGGACACTGCCATGCACCTGTCAAGAAATACGTATATATGTGTGTATATAAATAAAATACTTCTAGCATGCTGTGCTGAAAAATAATAGGATTTCCCCAAGAAGTTAAGTTGACCTAACTTCTTAGTTGCATCATCGCATTTATTGCTGCTTTCACCAGCACGGACAGCAACAGTATTTGTACAGTAGAAGGAACTGTTGAAGCCCTCCAGGAGGTCTCCAAGCCCTCCCACAATGGCAGTCATGGTTACTGCTTGTCAACTCAAGGTCTGTGTCAGAGCCAACGATCACTGAAAATGTTATGCCACATGAATGGCCAGTGCCATGTGAGTTGCTGGTGATATAAACAGTTGCACATATATTTTATTAGTCATTGTCCAGATATTCCAAATACACTGACATTTGGATATGGGAATATAAATACTTGTCTACATTCAACTTTGACTATAAAGGTTAATGTCAATATGGCAAAGCATCACTGGCTTGCCTTAAAGATCTCTGTGCAAAGTCTACCTTATGGAGTGCAATAAGAGCAGCCCCCTTGGAAATTCTAGGTCCTTTTAACAGATTAGGAAGAAAATGTCTTCTAGAAGCATCTCTTAAGGTAAAAACCTTAATTTGAATATGAAAAAGATTCTTGCAGTGGTGGACAAGGAATGAAAGTTAGATCTGAGCCTATACTTATGCAAGATTCTGTTTCTGACAGTCAGTTTGTATTTTTCAGAGAAAGATAAGCACTTGTCACTGTTCAGATATTTAAACAACTTGACCTTTTGGGCATGCTCCTGATAGGGAAGCTCAGGAAGAATTAAAAGGAGCTTAGTTGTAAGGTTTTGCTGATTCATTTTAACTTTTCTGAATATTCCTGTTTCTGAAAAATATGTGGAATTCATCATCTGAACTCTGTTCACAGCACTAGCATCCTCTGACTGCCACTGTGTAGATCTACTTTGTTTATCATGACAGCTACTCCTTGCAGTCACGCATTTGAATTATGATGCTATAGCCTTCATGTGCACGGTTTCTTGTTGAACATGCTATGTAATTGTGTACAAAGCCTTTGAAATCTTTTCCATAAGACATACCCATTTTCATTTTTTAACTAAAATAGAAAAGTCATGAAAGAATCTTAAGTACCTTGTGTCGTGACAAAATTGTGAACTTTTTTTACTGTGACTCACTGCCCCATGTTACTATGCTGAAAGTAATGCATCACAACTGTACTACTCCAAATATCATTACTTCTATAGATAAAATTAAAAAAAAATCTCACAAGAAATCTAATCTGATCTTGTTTTTAGGAGCACAACACATTTCTGTGCAGTAGGAGCCCACAGGGAAGTTATAGAATCATAGATTGGTTTGGGTTGAAAAGGACCTTAAGATCATCCAGTTCCAACCCCCTGCCATGGGCAGAGACACCTCACACTAAACCATGCCACCCAAGGCTCTGTCCAACCTGGCCTTGAACACTGCCAGTGATGGAGCATTCACAACTTCCTTGGGCAGCCCATTCCAGTGCCTCACCACCCTCGTAGTAATGAACCTCTTCCTTATATCTACCCTGAACTTCCCCTGTTTAAATTTGAACCCGTTACCCCTTCTCCTATCACTACAGATGAAGTGTCCCTCCCCAGCATCCCTATAGGCCTCCCTTCAGATGCTGGAAGGCTGCTATGAGGTTTCCAAGCAGCTGGCTCTTCTCCAGGCTGAACAGCCCCAACTTTCTCAGTCTGTCTCATATGGGAGGTGCTGTAGTCTGTATCATCCTTGTGGCCCTCCTCTAGACTTACTTCAACATCTCCATGTCTTTCTTATACAGAAGACACCAAAAAATGGCAGACTGCCCAGGAGTCTGAGGTCATTGGAATTGTAGCACAATTTTCATGATTTTTCAAGTGGGGTTTAATTTATCATGGTCAACCAAATGCATGCAAGTCTAAGTCAAAAAAGTCCTAATCTGAGATGCCATTAGATTGTTCATGCTGTTAAATACTTCAGATCTTGGGTTTTGCATTAGTTTTGTCTTTTTGTTTTCTTACAAGACTTCAAATGCATATAAAATTTGATGAACAATTACCTATAGCTGCAGAAAATCTTCAGTGCATAGAGATGGCATTCGACTTTTTGTGATGTTTAACCCAGTCAGGTCACTTTTATGTCTGACTTCCCAATATGTAAAAAAGAAATACTGATGCTTCTTTTTTTCTAAAGTGCTTTGGTATTGCTGATGGAAAGCACTATCTGAAAACTTGATATCGTTGTGTACTCAAATCATGGAAGGCACTGCCAGGTTTGATTATTATAGGATGATACCTGCTTTGCTCAGAGGACACTGTAGTCATGATTTTATTTATAAATATGTCTAAAGTAGATAATATCACCTGCTTTTATTATGATATTTTTTGAATTAATTATAAGACAAAATGCATTGACTTCTTTATGTCACTAATTACTGTGAGTTTAAAATATGTTAACCGTGAGCAGAAGTTAGTATTTGTTGATGAGTTAGATGTATTCATGATAGTGTAGGCTACTTAACTTTGCATTGCTTTGGCACTTCATTTTTCTGCCGGTGAAAGTTCAGAAATATGGGGTCATTTTTCTAGTGGTACATTTTGTCACCTCAAAAAGCTTTCCATTATGCTTAGTCTTTTGATTCATTTGCTGGCTTTGGTTCACTCATGCATCTTTGGACTGATCTGGGATGAGTTATGTTTTTGCATTTGAGTGTTCCTCATGCTTTAGAGTATTTAATACCTGAATTCTGTAAATCATTCCACCCACTTTACAAGGAGAGTAAGTTCCGAGCTTCAATGTATAGAGTTTTTAGATGCAGAATTGTAGCTTAAATCTGTTTCCCGGATCTCTTACTAGATCTCAGTAACTGGTTATTTTATTTTTTTTAACATCAGATACTTATTGACTATTCCTCCTTCTGCTTCATATAAATAAATGATACTGATTTAATAATTTAAGAATCTACACTAACAAACCTATCAAAGTTATTGAATGAGCACTAAATAAAGTCACTTTGTTCATTACTAATAGTAAACATTCAGGGCCCGACTGCCTTTTTTAGATCAACTTTTTGTTAAAACAGATAAAGGTTATTCTCATCTCTAGCATTTGCTGGCTCATCACTGTGTTCCATGTCAGAGAGAGGCTTGAATAATCTCTTTGAAGGCAGTATTGAGGCAGAGAATTAGCATTCCCCCAGCTGGACTCCACTGCACACAGGTTGGTTTCTCATTTGTGTGGCAATGTTTTCATTAGGACAGCTGAAAAACTGCCCTTCCCTCCTTCAGAATGCAAAATGGGCAGGGATACAGTGAAATGAAATTATAGAAATAAATGAAATTATAGAAATAAATGAAATTATAGAAATAAATGTTAGATAATGTCTGTCAATTAACCGTGAAAGCATTGGCATTTACTCTTACACAGGTTTTAATGCTTTGCATGTGCTCACATAAGAACATTTTAGGCACACTGGGCATTCTTATGTTTAAATGAGGATGGTGTGTGGAACCACTGAACCAATTTAAGCTCTACTTCTAAACTTAGGACCAAAATCCAGATGATTGAGTTCAGGTACCTGTTACTTTGTAAATTATACACTATAGCTAATTTTTCCTTGCATTTTCCAAGCCTAGATTTCTTAGTTTTGAGATTTGTATCAAGATTAACCAAACTTTCTTCAGTTTTGAAAGAGTGCCTTAAGAGGTATTTCTCACTACTGCTGTTCCCAAATACTGGATCTAAATGATATGAGAGTCAAGATGTGTGTTATGTCAGATGCCTAACCTTTCAGCAGTGACTGCTCTTCAGCTCTTCAGAAGTGCAGGAAAGTATAGTGTGTATGTGAATAAACACACACACACACATATATATACACATCTCCTTTGGAGATGCATCTTTTAACCTAGATTCTTGGGAATTAAAATTCGGTTTGGATGGTAGGTGTTGGATTTACAGTTTATCTCTTTCTGAGAACTGGAGAAAATGAATTCTCTATATGCAGTGTGATTTGACAGCAAACTAGATGAGGAAATTATGTTTCTCTCTCTTCATTCTTTGCATCCCTCCAAAGTCACTAGCAACATGGTCGGATTTGGAAAGAGGGAGGCTTGACATAAATTTTGATAGGATCACACAGAGAGATAAATAATAAAGCTATCGTGTTTCCCGGCACAGTGGTAGGTTAAATTTTCATTGCAAACTACAAAATTCACTTTTATGTATTGTATAAAATAGAACAGTTCTGTTGGGGTTTTTTTGTGGCTTGTTTGGTTTTTTGGGCTTTGAGGGTTTCTTTTTGTTTTTTTTGTTTGTTTGTTTTTCCCAGTAAAGAATTACTGAAGTATGGAAGAGGTTGCAAAAATGTCTCTGTCTGAATATGAAACTGGTAATATCCTTATTCAGCCAGTCTACACTTAGATTTCAGTTCAGATGTGCCGTTTCGTTAGTCCTGTTAGAGTGTTTTGGTTTGAAAATAGTGTACATGCAAAAAAAAAAGTACACAGAAGCATAATGAGAATGACATGACTAAGGAAGGTCAGATTAAATAAGGAATTTACAATGTGTTTAAATTGATATGGGAAGAATTCTCTGGCAGTTAATTTGTCTTACTATCAGACTGGTCTTTCTAGTTGTTATTTTCAGTAAAACAATTACTTGCTAGAAATTCGATAAAGTAGTAATTTTCCTTTGTCGTTACAAAAATAATTCATCTTGGCCTACTCTGTGTCCTGGACCTGTTAAAAAAAAACACAGATCTCTACCACATGCTGGATTTTAATATCATAAATACTTCAGGCTTCTAAATTACATAAATAGTGCAGGCAGTTGTCAGCCTTGGAAATAACTCATACATGCAGCTGGTGGATATGAAGAAGTTGTTTATTTTGGGTGATACAATTCCCATAATGGAGAAAAAATTACTGTTTTGCTGTCCCATTTTTATGTTGCTAATCAATTCTCTTTGCACAGTGTAAATATGGTTCAGTTTCAGATTTATGACAGGTTTTGATCAGCCTGTTCAAGATCAAAAGGAAAAGTTCTCTGATGTTACTATTTCATTCCTGGGAGTCAGCTACATGGTTTAATATTCTTTTCCTTTATGTAGCCATGGCTTTTGGTTTGGAATCATAACAAAAGTGTAAGATTCAGCATTTTAGACTGAAAGCACACCTGGGTGCACAACACTTTGCCTTTACCACCAGCTAGTTCTGCCCCAGCTGTGACAGCAGCCCTGGAAATGGGGACCAAGAGCTGCCAATGAAGATTTCTAAAGACTCTGCCTTCTTTCCTTCCTCATAAGAGAAACAACACTGACGGAGATAAGCCACTTTTATGATTTAAAAAAAAAATCAAAACAAAAACCAGAACTGCTGCCTTAGAGAGTGTAATACCTGCTGTTCTCGTGTTGCTCTGGGGTGAAACTCAAGGATGCTCTGCTGTTCTTGGTAAGGCTTTATGTGTACCTAGGTTTAAGTATTTGCTTGCCTTATCTATGCTGCCTGAGGAAGTAATCCATTTCCTGTTTACAAAGTTGTGAATTCATAATTTTACAATAATTTAATGTCAGAGCATATGTTTTAAATATGCTGCTCGTAAGATACCAGAGGCTTTGCATTTAATAACAGTCTATTCTAAAGCCTGCTGGCTCTCTCTGGCTGTTTCTCAGGAGAGAAGCACTAGCTCTGCCCCTGGGGGAGGCAAACTGCAGGGCCTGCAACCAGCTCTGGTGGTTGATTATCTCCTGAGTACAACTGGTAATTCTGGCACTGGAGGAATGCCATTCAGTTCTTTATCACCAAAGAATGTCTGCAGCAGCAGTTACGAAGGAAAACCTATTGAATGAAAGGCTTTTGCTGTTTGGAAAAAAGAACATAAAATTGCTGGTCATTGTCCCTTTTCATCATAAATTACCATTTGCACTTCCCTGAGGTCTCCAAATGACAGGTTAATGTAAAGACCATTTGGACCAGATTAAAATGGAAGAGAATCTTTACTTTTTTTTTCCAAGTCAACTAAGTTATTGGACTTTATGCTGACAGGTGTTGTCAAAGACTATGTTTAGCTGCAGGTCATGCTCCAGACTGTGTCTTTTGTGAATGCTAAGACTAGTAAACAATCAAATACTTCAGGCACATAGAGAAGATTGAAACAGGGCTGAAAAGAAGGTCTGAGATATGAATTCCCAAAGAGCTTAAGGAATGCTTCGACTAAGGTTCACTGGATTTTCTTTTAGCAGGCAATAACCAAATATCACTTTTAAAATCTCATATGAAAGAAAAGAATACATTAGAAAAATGAAAATAGTTTTTTTGTATACAACTGTGTGTCTATGCATTTTCATGTTCAGTGTGCTTAGTGATGACTGATCATCATGCAGTTAGTGGTGTTTCTTTCATTTTGAAAGCAGCCTTTAGTGTGTGATGTAGATGATAGAAATATCATGTGAATGCTGCCCAGAATTCAAATACTGCAGCACGATAATCACAGGATTCATACAGCTGAACAGTGCTGGTCTGCTATGTATAATTTCACTGATCTTATTTTTCTCCTCATTTATCTTCTCATATTTATCTTTTCATGTTGGTTGGACACATTAAAAGCCATGCGAAATAACATGGTGTCATTTATATTTGCAGGCTCTGTAGTCCGAGTATTTCTTGTTTACTTTGAAACTTTGGGCATGCATGTGTTAGCCTTCTTCAAGAACGCAACATGTATTTGCTTTTCAAGGGATAAGATGGTTTACAGTAATACACACCAACGTGTTTGTGTGCCTTTTTTTTTTTTTTTGATTGCATGTGCTTCTGACCCCTCTTTTCAGTGCACTCAGGAAGAAGAATGAAAGACCAAATGGCAGACCAAACACTCTATAATAGAAAATATAGCCTGAACAGGCAGTGAGAGAGAAATTGTGCATTTAAAGGCATAACTGGACTAAATGGTATTCTGAAAACCATGACCTGTACGGTATTTTAAGTAAGCTGTTTTCTAAAATGCAGTAGATATTATCCAAAGCATAGTAAATAATCTATGATACTACATAATAATGTCAAATGGGAAGGTATTAAACTGGAAACCATCACAATTCTGAAAGGTTTGACTGGATGCAAATAACCTTTTCTCACTAAGAGAAATTCTTCATTTTTATGCATGACGTGCTCCAGCTGTGTGGTTCAGTTGATATGCTGGACGGAAGGAATGCCATCCAGAGGGATCTTGACATGCTTGTGAGGTGGGCTGATGAAGTTTAACCATGCCAAATGCAAGGTCCTACACATGGGTCAGAGTAATCCCAGGCGCAGCAGCAGGTTGGGCAGAGAAGAGATTGAGAACAGCTCTGAAGAGAAGGACTTGGGTGTGTTGCTCAATGAGAAAATGAACATGTGCTGCCAGTGTGCGCTCGCAGCCCAGAAAGCCAACTGTATCCTGGGCTGCATCAAAAGAAGTGTGACCAGCAGGTCAAGGGAGGTGATTCTGCCCCTCTACTCTGCTCTTGTGAGACCTCACTTGGAGTATTGTGTGCAGTTCTGGTGTCCTCA
>JANRGW010004339.1:0-10550 GCA_024733675.1 Psilopsiagon aymara | reverse complement strand
GTTGAGATAAGAACAGTCCAGTAACTAAGGTATAACACAAACCACTGCTGCTACCACCAGTAATAATAATGACAAGGAAAATAACAAGGGAAGAAAATACAACCACTCACCACCTGCTGACCAATACCCAGCCCGACACAAGCAGTGATCTAACCCTTCTGAGTAAAAGCCCTCAGTTTATATACTGGGAATGATGTGCTGTGGTATGGAATACCTCTTTGGTCAGTTTGGGTCAGGTGTCCTGTCTCTGCTTCCTCCTGGCTGCCCCTCCCCCCTGCCAGAGCATGAGGCTCAGAAAGTCCTCGGTCAGAGTAAACATTAGTGAGCAGCAACTGAAAACATCGATGTTATCAGCACTGTTCCCAGGCTGAAAATCAAAACCACAGCACTGCACCAGCTACTGAGAAGGAGAAAAATGACTGCTACTGCTGTACCTAGGACAGTCCTCTCCACCTGCTAGAAAGGGTTTATAAGTGTGGTAACTTCCCCGGGGTCTTTGTGAGCTGTTCTTGCCATGTTGTAAGTTGATTCATATTAGTTTATTTACTGCACTCTGAAGTTGTTACTGAATTACTGAGCTTCTGTGTACATAAAAGTCTTTATGTGAGGGGAGATATTATGCTGTCGACATCTGCTGCAAGCTGTGCTCTGTGATTTATTCCAGAGACCTGCGAGTACTTCAGCTGGGGAGGGTTTAGAAAAGCAGCTGTTGAACAAGAAACTAAATGAAACTTTAGCATTTTGTCTCTACAGAAATACACAACTCTTGTTTGTCAAAATTCAGAGATGGATAGTGCATTTTGATTCAGAGGATCAGCAGTTCCTTTTAACAGTTAATATTGTGCTATGCTGGCTCTATTCTCACCACTATTTGTTCCTAGCATTCATGGTTGTTATTTTCATTGCAAGGTAATGGGTGGTCTAAAATAGGAAGCTTTTCTTCAGCAATCTACAGCCTGATGGAGCAGTCAAAGATGTAGAGCAATCATTCTTGTAGAAAATAGTGATGGCAAATTATGTTCTGTAGTGACAAGTAAGCACCTGTTTTTTCCTTGTATTAAGAGACATTACAAGGTGACAGGACACATACTGTTTCTTTATAGAAAATGCTGTTGAAATGTCCTGGTGAGCATCCCTCTAGATTCTGCCACTTTGCATTCAGTGATGCTGTATAAGCCACTTTATTTCAAAGGCCTACACAAACCCAAGCAAAATGTACAGCCAAACATACCACCAAATTATATGAAAGCGAGGATGCATAAATTAAGTAGAAGTTACAGTAATAAGTGATTTTTATTGGCTTTATATTGGCATGTCTCTTCTTTTACTTAATAAAGTCGTATCTCTGGAAAATATTCAGGGGAAATGCTATGGTTAGTAACTGAAAAAAATGGCAGAATAGTTTCCTGTCCTTCAGTTGGAATATACATCCTAAAAGATTTTATTTGCAGAGTAATAGTAGTAAAAGTAAAACAAACCAAACCAAACCAACAACAATAACAAAACCCAACAACCACAAAAACCCCACAAACAGACAAAAACCACCCAAAAAAACCAAAACCAAAAAACCCCACAGAAAGCGATGTTTTTCCAGTAAGTTTTTCAGGATGAAAAAGAGAAAGTGAATACTGAAATATTTCTAGCCAAGACTCACCTGCCTCATCTGATTGTCATTGCACTGAGTAGATTTGATTTTTTTATTTAATTCAAATTCTAAGGTTCCAAATTAAAAATCTTAGAGCTGAAACTGATGCTATGAAACAGTTCTATTTGTGTCTATTTAAATCTGGGGAGAAGTTAAAATGCAGACTGTTATATATCTCTTGGATGGCCAACCGATTAGAATTAAAAGGTGTAAGAAATAATTTAGCACTAGTTAAACAGTCTGCAGTTAGGGCATCCAAGAAGACAGTGCTGCAAAGCCTTGAATTATTCCTCAGTGTGTACGGATGCTTTCAGATGTTCAGCTAGGTCTGTCAAGAATGCAGTTACTGTTCAACTCCCATCTATGCCATGATCTCTCAAGAGGGATTTTCAAGACAGGCTTTGGTGCCAGCAGTGTTTGAGGAGAAAAAGAAAAAAAAGGAAGATTTTTTTGAGAGTAAAGTGACTTTAGAAATTTTTTCAGATATTTTCCTTTATTCCAGGTCAGTCATTGTGAACATAATAAATTCTTATTTGGGGCAGAATGAATTTGGGGTTAGGATGCTGAAGAGGAAGATGGCAGCTTTAGCATCAACAGCATTGGCTAGCTTTGACATGCTCAAGGGTCACTGAGCACCTTAGCCAATTGTTCTGGCCAAATAGTGCATTGTGGGCAGCTGGTTGTTTTCTAGAGGAGCAGAAAAGGAAATGGTCCATATAATGGAGACCCCTAATCATTTTTAAAGTGGATGGGCAGGCTGGAATTGTGGTTTAAGCCAAACTGGTAACTTCAGAGCCATGCAGCCGCTCACTCACTCCCCTCTTCTTCCTCCACCTGCTCCCAGAGGGATGGGGAGGAGAATCGGAAGAATGTAACTCCCACGGGTTGAGATAAGAACAGTCCAATAACTAAGGTATAACACAAACCACTGCTGCTACCAACAATAATAATAACAAGGGAAATAACAAGGAAAGAGAATGCAACAGCTCACCACCGACCGACCGATACCCAGCCCGACACGGGCAGTGATCTAACCCTTCTGAGTAACTGCCCCCAGTTTACATACTGGGCATGATGTGCTGTGGTATGTAATACCTCTTTGGTCAGTTTGGGTCAGGTGTCTCTGCTTCCTCCTGGCTTCCCTTCCTCCCTGGCAGAGGACGAGACTCAGAACGTCCTTGGTCAGAGTGGTCAGAGTAAACATTACTGAGCAGCAACTGAAAACGTCAGTGTTATCAGCGCTGTTCCCAGGCTGAAAGTCAAAATCACAGCACTGCACCAGCTACTGAGAAGGAGAAAAATGACTGCTACCGCTGAACCCAGGACAGAAATGTAAGTCGAAAAGGCAGCTGTGGTGTATCAGGACTAATTGGCTTTGAGTTACCACTGACCCTGCTAGACCAATAAGGCTAACTCTGCAAGAACCACTTAGATGTCTTGGTACACTTAAGAGGAAAACAAACACGTGCTTATTTGCTGGTAGGATGCACACCTTGACTTTTTAGGAAATCACCAGGTACTTGGCCTGTTTAATTTCCTCATATTCCATCTTTCCTTTTCCTAGGACTATGCAAGAGCAGCTGTGCTTTTGCAGCTCTGTTTTACAGCTTTAGCCAGTATCCTGCCTGGAATTCTGAACCGTGTCTGCTACTTGAGCTCATCTAAATCATCAACCAGATCAAAAATACCTGATTTCAGAACATCAGTTTCCTATCCAAGTAATAGTGGGTTTCCTAATCTGAAATTAAAGCCATAACTTTGAAGTAGCTTTGGTTTCAAAAGCAGAAACTTCTTTTGGAATCAAAGTAATAATAATGTTGATTATAGTGTGACACAGAAGATCAGAAGTTTAGGATTTTCATCTTAAGGATGCAGAAGCAGCAGAGCCAATCACAACACGATTCTAACCTGAAAAGAATGAGATGAAATAGTAATGTTTTTCTTGGATGCCATTTCATATACAGAACTGACTTCCAGATTTTGTGATGTGTCAGTTAAAACTGAACGTAGCATTTTAGTCTCTTGCTATATTTCTGCTGGTTCCCAGCTGCCCTGGGGTTTTACTTATTTGGATAGACTTAACTGTGAAAAAAAAAATATTAAAAGCATTCCCAGTTTGAATATGCCCTACTTTTGGCAATGAATCTGTCACCATGTCCATCTGAGACACAGCTTCTATTTGTTTTCTGTTAAGCATAGCTTTCTGCACAATTATCTAATTATGTGAATTCCAGAACTGTAGTTTGCTGGCTAGGGAGCAGCATAGGCTAGTGAAATAAGTCAGGATTTCTTAAAGTTGTGCTGGATAGTCATGAGAGTTCAGGAGTTATTTCCCTTCCAAATTTTCCAAGTTTGGAAAAGCACAGCAGAAATTAGATTTGAGAAAAGCACGGGCTGCTGGGCTTGATTGCTGAGGTTTCCTTAAGACGAAGATCAAAAATAAATGAACAGCAGATTGGACCACTCAGGCAAATGGAAGCCAGCCTTTCTGGGGAGTTGACCAGCCTTCTCTGTAGTCTTTGTTAATGAATTGTGTTACAAACCCTTAAAAAGTATAATCAACCTCTTTTTTAATCAAAAATGCATAGTTAGAGGGAGTAGTCCAGGAAACAAAACTCCTGAAACTACGTAAGCAAAGACACATTAGCAGTACATGTAAATCTTGCTGTGTCAGTCCTGTAGCAGGGACTTTCTTAATATTTTGTAAACCATTTTGATCTAGAAATTCTCATCCGCATAAAATCTTCATTGTCTTCATTAGTGGTTTATTCTCCCACTGCAGATGGTTACATTTCTGTTATAGGAAATGACTTCTATCGAGTGCTCCGTAGATTATCCATGATACAGTGAATATGTGGTTCATACAAGGATAAATTCCTGCCATAAAGCTTTAATTTACTGTCAAAAAGTTGTTACGTCTTGAAACTCGTTTTACAAGTGAAAAAATTGCATTTTTGCAATGTATATGGCACTAAATTTCATTGTAACTCACAGGCAAGGGCTGACTTGTTAAAGGCAATGAAACAATACATTGAAAACTGGTGTCATTTGTTTTTTCATCACCTGATTTATTTTTGAGAATTACCATCTAAGCAAAACATTTTTCATTTGCAGTAAAAATATATATCCTGGCTGTGGAGAAGATTTCTGCCAGGGTATCAGCCGTGCAAAGGAGCTTCAGTGTGAATGATGCTTAATAACATGTTAAATATTGAATCAATTAATTTTTGGGAAACATAAGCTTGTATTGAAGTCTGTCAATCTCTAGAACATGGGCCATTTATTGTTGGTTTTGTATGGCTGTTTTTGGCTTTTAGCCTGCTAACTTGGGCTGTATAGCCAGATTTCATAAGCCGCCCGCTTAGCCCAGGCCAAAGCTTATGGGAGGCATGACAGTTTACCAGGCATGGTTCAGCCTGGTGTGAGGTGCAACTCAGCCTTGACACAAACAGAAATGGAGTTTGACAGTGGTGTAAAGGGAGATAGGTTGTCTGCTGGTGGCGTTTAAATGGTAAATACTTCTTTCTTAACCTGATAGATGGTTAGGGAGCTTTCTGGGGTTTAAATAGTCTTTCTTTCCTCATGTGTCCACCCATGGTGCTGTCAAAGGCTGTCATCAAAGTCAAACAGACAAGACAAAGGGTACAAATTGGTAATTAATTGTGATTAATTGGCATTATTCATAAACCTGCTTCTGAAAGTGATTGGAAGATACTTCCCTTGATGAGAGTGAGCTGGAAGCCAGCTGTAATCTTATTTGCTTAAAAGAATTTTTGTAATGTTTTGTAATACTCAGGTTAGAAAATACGCATTTATTGTTATCAGAATAAAAGGTGCTTTATATACTGTATGCACGCAAGCAAGCTACCGGGCTACTCTGTGCCTTCATTCCTTCCCACCTGTCATTTCCCTGCCTTGGTTTCATCTGTGAAACCTGGGGGACTGAGCCCTGCTCTGTTCTGGAAGGAATGGCTCAGGCTGTGTTGGATCCAAGTTTTGTGACTTGCTGGGAGCTGTAGCAGTGAGGTTGTACTAGTCCACATCTGGACAGGAGGAAACACCTCACCTTCAGTCTTGCACTGGTAGAGAAAGCAGCAGCCATGCAGTGTGGCACCATTTGCAAGCACAAGAGGAACTTCTTACTGTTTGAGCTGTGCCTGCTGTTCAAACATTACGAAAAGAACCCCACAAACTGTGTGGAAGCATCCCATAGGCTGAGCTGTGATGTGCTGTGTGGCATGGTACAGATAGCTTAGCAGAGCCCTGGTCTCACTGGGCGCTCTGTGATCTCACATAATATACATAAGCATCAGGAGGGCTCTCATAGTGTTTCCCTAACAATCCTAGTCTCATTTTCCATGGCATGGGCCCTTTTATATCCCTGAGAGATTATCTTGCTTTTCTTTCCTGTCAGGTGAGGTCATTCAAAATCCTAAAATTCAATGCTTCATTTATTTTTCCCAGTGGAGAAGTCAGTTTATTGCAAGTCGTAGAAATGCAAACCAGGTAATCAGATCTTCAGCACAGTGAGCCTTCCACATTTACAGACCCATAGTTAAGTTAATCATGCTTCTTACATTGTCATCCTTCTCATTCCTCTCCAGTTTTGGGGAAATTCTAAAGGCCAGGAGCTCTGCAGAAAAAGAAAATGTGCCTTCTGATTTCCATCTATGCCCACTAAAACATCACCTTACTTTGAGGTAGGCAGGTCTAAAGGTGTGTAGTGCTATCCAGTTTATCAAGGGGCACGGGTCAGCCTCTTCAGCAGAGAATTATGCTGGATCTTATGTTTTTATTATGAAGCTAATCAAAACTCCACATCTATATGCTATAACATTAAGATACATATTTTGATGCTTTTACTCTCTTGCTTCAGGAGGCAAATGACTCTCTGTAGCATAAAACACCCTCTAATGGATCCAAGAAGTCAGAGTACTGCATAGGTCTGATCTGGCTGCATGCCTAATATATGGATTGGTTTCTTACAACTTTCACGTTTTAAGCCCAGGAGGGAGTCTTAATAGAAAAATGAGGAGATGGACTGTTAAGGATGCTGTGGTCAGAGTTAGAATTTTCTGGATCTAGAGTGCCAATTGTGCCAGCCCTTGTGAAATGATATGTACTGTTTTTACAGAGGAGACTTTGGTTCACTAGGCATCGAAATAAAGTCATTAAACCATTCCACATGGAATATGGGCTGGTATCTTAGGAATTGGGCAGTAACGAAAGACAAGATGTGATTATTACTCATGACATTTAGACTTAAAGGCGACATTCTTTGTTTTGTGTTTCTTTTACCATCAAGATTTGGAAGGGCAGTTTGATCACAGAGCATGTAATGGAACAGAAGTGGTTTTAATTTTAATTCAAATTGAATCCAGATAGGTGATCAGTATCTTACCAAATTGAAAATCTGACATTTAGAGATGGTAGTTCATGTGACAGGAATTGATGATTTAGTTAATTTTGCGATGGACTAATTTTGCATAAAATAATAGTTTAACTAATTGATTCATTTCAGAGAAGTGAAAAAAACGATGGTAAATTTGTTTTATTAACCCAAGAGAAGCTGATTTACCCTGGAGATATATGTATATATATATATATGAGATTTAAATTAGCATGGCAAAGAAAGCCCATAGCATGCTAAAGGTTTCATCAGTATCTAGTTTTGCAGGCAAATATTTAATGAAAAAAAAGAATCCTGTATATTGTTTAGTGTGTTCTTTAGGAAATGAGACTTAGGCCATTGTCCTGTTTGCTTACCAGGGTTTCTCTGGTAGCTTTCAAATCTGTTGTGCAGTTTCTGATTCAAACTTGATGAAAGGCTGGAATTTTCCAAAATGACTGTGACCCGCCCCAGTAAGGAGGGTTCTCTTGGTGGTGTCCTATTTTGCTAGGAGAGCACACCTGGCTACACCTTGTCAAGATCTTAAGCAAGGTATATGGCAGGATACGGGGACAGTCTAAGTGGAGAGTGATTTACAGAACATCAAGATCAGTTGTAGGCACTGTGGGATGGTGTATGGTCCTGTAGGGCAGACAAAGGGGCTGGACTGAGGCAGTGCAAGCAGATGAAGTTGTAGGACATATGTATGTATGGCCTCTTAAGTTGTCTACTCATGCAGCAACTTCTGTTGCTCTATAGGCATTTAAAAAAAAAAGTGCAGTGAAAACTTTGTCAAGTATTTTTTGCTTTACTATGCAGTTGAGTTGTTAAACAATGTGGAAATGCAAGTCAGATATAAAAAGGATATTTGCTTCCTGGTATAGTTAGAAGTACACATTTTTCCTGTCCTTTTTTTGCAGGTACTTTTTCTTAATAAAAATGATAAATGTCTTAACAATATTTCACAAATGAAAATGAAGTGCCTTTAATATATCATGCTTTTAGAGATTCTGTTCAGTGCCATGCACCATAAGTAAAGACTAATACCCAAATAATTTCTCTTTAAAATTATTTCATTGCTTACTGTTTAAACAGTAGGACATTCACTCCTGAGGCTTAATACTTGCGGTAGTGGTATTTTGAGTATCATATCTGATATTGTCAAAGTAATAAGATAGTACCTTGAGGACTGCAGAATTATTAGTGATTTTTCATCTTCCAGTCTGAGTTATTTGTCATCCTGTTACCTGGCAGAAAGTTTAAGGGAATTCTACTCCATTTATATCAAAATTATTTGGTTGTTCCCAAGGAACAGACGCAATGTGCTTTCACTTTCTTGTTTCATGAGTATAGCTAAATCTGGATCTCTTTTTAGTTCTTGAGCATACCTTGACTAGCTGAAAATCCCATCATAAAGAGCACATCATTTGTTTAATTGGTGTTCTGCATGATAGAAACAAGGGCAGATGCAACTCCTTGCTCTCCCCAGTAAATCCAGGCCTGTGGAACTTACTTTGAAGTTGCGACAGTTTTATGTTCTCTGGAGTAGAAATAAATTACTCTTTCAAGACCAGATAAATTAGAGTTTAGAAGGTAACGCAGGCTGCCTCTGAAGCCCAGACATCAGCAACCAGAAAACTTAAATGATGTAGAACTCATAATTTTCTGCAGGTTTTTTTTTCTGTTGATAATTAAATCTGAACCTTTTGGCAGTTCTTCGAACATTATTATCAAGTTCTACAGTGGCGGATTGAAGGTCTCCATGTCCAGAGGTGAACGGGGTTTTTATCATAACTCCGCCTGAGCAGGTTGAATGTGCTTTGCTAACATTATTCACCAGGGTAAAAGGTGATTTCTTTCTTTTATGAGCAGAAATATTTTACAGGTCTTTGACAAACCTGAACTCAGAGGCTCTTGATGAATTGTTTGAGCTTGGTCCACTCCAGAAACCTTTTTGATGTGATGCTTTTCATTTTGGAAAATGCTTCTATTGCAGCCATTTATTTCAAACTGTTGAATTATCTCTCTAGTAAATGTAGTAGTGCTGCAACACATGAGAAGGAAAGAGTCAGTAAACATTCGTTTTTTTCCTACTTCCTGGCATGTTTTGTTTGAAATGGGGAAAGCACTTTTCATATCTAGCCTTAACTGAGCTAGCAATTGCTCTGCTCAGTGGTGACGAAAATCCTCTCTAGTGAATACTGGAAATACTGCCCTGACCTGAAAGACTGGTACCTCATTGAAATATCACCTAATTCTTTATTGATGTACTCTTGTAAGAACCTAGAATACAAGGTCTTCTCACTTGTCTGGCTTTAACTGTTTATGCAAATGAAATCAATTCATTCACGCAACCCTGAGTCATTTGGGGGTTGGGAACAAGCCTAGATACAAGTAAAGTAGGGACACCCCACAAAATCCACTGCATCTAATGCTGAAAGTATAAGAAAAATCAATATGCTTTCCAAACATACTCCCTGGATCACTGAAATCCAGTAACTACTGACCTAGTTTTATCCTTCAGTGAACAGGCAGTTTAAAGATGCTTAAGTGTCAGAAAAGTCAGGATTAAAGAAAATCACTTAGCAATGAAAGGTATAGAGGGGACTTCTTGATGTTGATTTTATTAATTCCTTCAAAATATTGTTTGCCATTTAAAAATCCCTTTCTTTTTAGAGGAGCTTATTTAATTGACTGTCAATATCTGGGTGATGGGGGTAGCTATGAAGTAGATGATTTCCTTGGTTTTCTGCTGTTGGATCAGTATAAAAGTAATATAGAAATGAGAAGATTGCAGTTTAGAGTGCTGCTAACCTGTGAAGGTGCACCAGGGGAGGGTTAGATTGGGTATGAAGAAAAATTTCTTCACTGAAAGGCACTGGAACAGGCAGCCCAGGGAAATGGTTGGATTGCCATCCTTGGAGGTATTTAGAAGACATGTAGATGTGGCACTTAGGGAGGTGGTTTTGTGGTGGACTTAGCAGTAGTAGGTTAATGGTTAGACTTGATGAGCTTAAAGGTCTTTTCCAACCTGAATGATTCTATGGTTCTGTAGCATTTACTGGAATGCACAGGCATTTGCAAAAAGACTTTTAGTGTTTTCTAGCACTACAGTGTGTGGTAGGTTGGCAACTTATATAGGTAAAGCCTATGTTTGTTGCGCAAAGTGTTCAACACAGTCCAGAAGGACAATCCTTGTCTCCAAACTGGAGAGGTGTAAATTTGTGGATGTGCCACTCAGTGGATAAAGAGCTGTCTGGATGGCCGCATGAAAAGAGTTGTGGTCAACCGCGCAGTGTCCAGCTGGAGATCAGTAATGAGTGCTGTCCATAAGGGATCAGTGTTGTTACCGGTCTTGTTCAGCATCTTTGTTGATGACATGGACAGTGGGATTGAGTGCGCCCTCAGCAAGTTTGCCGATGACACCAAGCTGTGTGGCTTGGTTGATATGCTGGAGGGAAGGAATGCCATCCAGAGGGACCTTGACACACTTGTGAGGTGGGCTGATGCCAACCT